>CM074293.1:2220000-2295000 GCA_037194245.1 Opsariichthys bidens
ATAAAAATGGCATGCTCTTCATTTTACTGCCTCCATACACAAATTATAATGACAAAATGACAAAGCTGTTGTACATTGTACGTTTCTGTTCCTCTACGAGCCAAACCCGTACAGTCTCCTCATTATCAGCTCGGCCCATGTGGTTCAACTTTTCACCCTTCTCTTCTCAGTGGGGCCCGAACGCTGACACAAACACACACCTGCGTTCTATTAGGACATCAAGCCATCCATCCCAATAGCCAAAGATAGCACTATCTCAATCAGTGGGAACACTGGTAGCTGCAGAGCTTCCCTGTGAGTAAACATATGAAGTTCTGCTTGAAGAGGAGGGCCAGGTTGCAGACAGTCCGTGAAGAAAAAATACCATATCTCTGCTTCAGGAGCAGCTCCATATTGTCACCATATTTTAGCCTTCAGCCTCCTGACTTGATTCTTCTCAGTGGCAATGGGAAAATGCCCAGAAAAAACATCCTTTGAGGGCCATTCAAAGCTTTGGGAACCTCTTGAAAAAAAATGTCTTTTTCCACAAATTTTGCAAATTGCAGAATATCCAAGGTACACATTTCTAGTAATTGTGCCGTTATTTCTCGTATTGTAAGTTTTGGAATATTTTTCCTCTCCCCAAATTTGTGAAATACAATGATAAATGATTTATTTAATAAGAAAGGTCACAATGTCCTGTTAAGATTTTTATACTTCACATCTATCTTGTGAATATATTCTTTGCTATTTAAAAAAACAACAACAATTACAATTTGAACAATATTTCATGTGAAATTTGTATTTTGAATGCAATCTTTGAATACTAAGTTTAGGATTCAGTGCATTGAACCAAACGCTAATATAATATCTTGGTTGATAATCCATGTTGGTAGCGACCATATCACAATACAGAATTTTAACTCGCATACTAAAACGCTGATGATTTGCATAACTGTACTAAAAGTTTATTTCCCCCAAATAAACGATCATTTGTTCTCTTTTGTCACTATCGACCAAAACAAGTGAAGTTTCAGAAGTAACCATTTTTGATTTAGAATTTCAGTACATACAAAAAAAGTCAATTTTATCGAATGATTCCCAAAAAACAAAGCCATTGTTTTGGTTGTGACTGTTTCGGTCGTGGTTAGCTAACACAGTTCTGAACAAATTTTAATAAAATTTTATTACATTTTGTTGAATGACACTCAAAAAAACAAAAAACTATGTCACGACCCGAAAATGTGATGGAAGTGTCAGTCTCACAAATTTAGATATACTTGATATCTAAGATGGCTAATCAGCACCTCACCCCTTAATTAAAAAAAAAAGGTTTTTTTGTGAAGTTCCTCCTTAAACACACACACATTTTTCACTTTTGATTTATTTTTAACTCAAAAATAATTTACATTTCCTGATTAAAAATGTAAAAGTGCGTTTAAAATCAATCTCAGTAAAAAGAGACTAACTGTTTTCGGTGTGACATGAAAATGCGGGACACAATTTTTTTTTTTTTCAGTTCATGATTTCAAAAAAAAAAAAATAATATAATATATAATATATATATAATATATATATATATATATATATATATATTTTTTTTTTTTTTTTTTTTTTTTTTTATTTTTTTTAAAAAAAAAAAAAAAAAAAAAAAAAAAAAAAAAAAAAAATTGATTTTAAAAAAAAAAATAAAAAGATTTTATAAATATATATAGATATTTTAAGTACACAGTAAAATCCCCAGAGTTAAATCAACTCTGCTCAGATAACATTTGGTCCCGCTCTAAATAGTGTTAAAGTAACACTGAACCAGAGTTCAAGTTAATGAGATAATTAAGCAATTAATTAAGCGATGATTGAACATTATTGATGAACACCTGCTGTTAACAAGCAGAATCACTGAAGGACAGAGAAACACAAGAACTACAACTGACTTCAGCCACAGTCTTAGATGAAATCAACTGAAGATAAAAGACATTCAATCTCTGAAGAGTGTGACTTTAACACTATTTAGAGAGGGACCAAATGTGATCTGAGCAGAGTTGATTTAACTCTGGGGTTTTTACTGTGTATTATTGTGAGATTCAGTAGATAATAGAAGGATCTTAATAAACATCTACAATTTATGTACTCAAATACTTTTTAAATGTGTTTTTTGGTTGTTCAATTCACCAAATGACCTTTCACAGCACTGAGACGAGATGGTTTCTGAGTGCTGTCAGTCAAATTCAGTTTGCCGTCGTATGTCCTTCTGCTTAACCTCTGACCCACTGACCCACTGACCCAAAGACGGGTCTCGCAGTGGTCTCCAGTGAGGTTTTCAGGGAAGTTGAAGTAGATGCTGTCAATGGAAAGAGACTCTGGGGAGCAGGGATGTGTAGTCGCCACTGTGGGAACTAATACCACACTAACACCATGGATTATGAGAGGATTAAATGCTTGGATGTAATTGACTGCTTTTCGCTCACTGCATGTTGTAGCTCAAGGTGTCAGAGTTTGATAGGACTATGGATCCCTCTCTTTTGGGAGTGTAGATTATCTTCTAGATTTATTTAATAAATCTACAAACATGACTTTAATTATTTGTTCTGGGTTTTATTTTAATTATTTATTTAAAATATTAAATTATTTTCTTAAAGTTTTTTTTGTAAAATAATATCTATTAAAGTACTTGTTTATATTTATGTTTTTGTTTTTAATTAAGAAATATTTATCTTCTATTGTTTATATTTTATTTGTTTATTTAAATAATTACAATTAATTAAAAATTATTTTAAATAAGACGATATATTATCTTTTAGATTACTTGTTTATATTTATGTATTTATCATGTATTTCCCATAAAATCACACATTATCTTAGAAACGTACGTATTTTATTTATTTGCCTGGTTTTGTTTACTTTTTATTCCAAATATTAAAATGATTTATTTTAAATATGTTTTGAATAAACAAAATCTTCTAGATTACTTGTTTATTTTTTTTTTTGTTTTGTTTTTTGTTTGTATAATTATTAAAAGAAGATTTATTTTAAATTAAAAGATGATATGCTGTCTTTTAGATTACTTGTTTACATTTATTTATTTATTTATCATATTATCATATTTTTCACATAAAAATCATATATCAGAAACGTACATATGTATTTATTTTAGTTGGTTTTATGTATTTTTATTCAAAGCATCAAAATGATTTTATTAATAAAAGTTTTTAATAAAATAATATATTCATATTCTAAGCTACTTATGTTGTTTGTTTAAATTAAAGTGATTTATTTTATATGAGTTGTATTAAATAAAATATATTAATCTTCTAGATTGTGTTTATATTTTGTTTGCTTGTTTAAATCATAAAAATATTTTAAATAAAAAAATAATGTTTATTATCTTTTAGATTACTTGTTTACATTTATTTATTTATTTATCATATTTTTCACATAAAAATCATATATCAGAACTATACATATTTCTTTATTTTAGTTGGCTTTATGTATTTTTATTCAAAGCATTAAAATGATTTTATTAATAAAAGTTCTTAATAAAATAATATATTCATATTACTATTATATTCTAAACTACGTATATTGTTTGTTTAAATTAAAGTGATTTATTTTATATGAGTTTTATCAAATAAAATATATATTAATCGTCTAGATTATGTTGATATTTTGTTTGTTTTTGTTTTCTTGTTTAAATATTAAAAAATATTAATAATTATTTATTTATTAATTGATTAAAATAATTTAAAATAAAAGTTTAATATTTTTTAAAAATGCATTTAATAATTTTGTCCATACAAATTTATATTTATTTTTAAAGATTTTTTTTTTTTTTTTTTTTATTTAACACAAGTTTCGCTTGCGAAACACATTGTATATGCATTACAGAACGATCAACTTGATGAATATCAGTCGAATCGCATCAGGTGCTGAATCCCCAGGTTTAGTCCTCTGGAGCTTTCAGGCCAGATGACAGGAACAGCTTTCTGATCCGATATGCCTGCGAGAGAGGCCATTACAACAACGTCAATAATGAGCGGCCACCTAAGACTGGACACGGGGCAGATCAGGCTGCAGACTCCAGAGGAGAGACGTTTATCTAGGCCTGCAGAGGGCAGAGAGTGTTGGAAAAGAGGCCTGGAGAGATTTCACGCTCTGGGCTGTCCAGATGATTTGTGCATGCCGACCCAAGGCTGAAAGCACAGCTACTTGCTGAGAAATGCTCCCAATGGGTTAAACTGATGCAGATGTATCTTAATGCCACACAGACACACACACTCATTGTGCGGCAAACTGATATTCACACACTCTCTCCCAGACTTGTCCCAGACATCACATCTGAAGCATCGCTCGGTTTCAGCCAGATTCAACAAACTTCCTCCCTAAATGCTAAAATGTTTTATTTATTATTTTTTTAATTAGACTATTTTCATTGGACCTCTTGGCTGATTGTTTTAGAAAAAAAAATCAATTCTGATTTGCCATCCTATTCAAATCCTTTGCAATCCAATCAAGCTATCTATTTACCTAGTCAGGCTTTAAACATGAAAACAGAGCTCAATTGCTTTGCATCAGTCAAATGTGTGTTCACATCAAATAAATAATTACGCTCCCTGCTTTTTTTGGGCGCTCAATAATCTCATCAGGATCAAAGATAATATTTATTTTACACTGTAGTGAACAGAGGACTCACCCAGGCATATGGACAGCCAATTTTACATTTAAAAATGTCAGTTTGTCACTTTGCTATTAGCGACACCGGTGGCCGTTAAGTGAACTGCAGCCAAATGAGTATTCGATTAGCGAAGTTCTTTTAAATTTCTTTGCTTAAAGTAAAAAGAAGTACATTTGCAGCAAAGACGGTTCACTCCTATTAGTTATGAATGTGAGAAACTGCAACGCGCGAAATGCCGGAATTCGTCCCGCCTTCTAAGTAAAAGAGCCAATCGCTGATTGATAAAGTCATTGCGTCACTGCAGCTGCAGTTAGAGATACCAAATAAGTTTTTTTTAATGCTATTCCAGCATAAGAAACAACATTTATGGGACGGTTCATGTCAGATTTGGTTGCTGATTTGAAATATGTTATTTAATTACGAGTTCATCAAGCAGTTTGTGAGATTTCAGGATTCCCCTGTTTAAATAGATTGGATTTGGTCTTGGATGTCCGAAAAAAAATTGCAAAAATTGCCGCCAAGTGAACAGACTTCGAGGTGAGTGGGCACAACGATGTTTGCTCAAGCTTTGTCCACTGATGAAGTAATTTAAATTACATTCTATGATAATTTGGTTATTATAAGCCTATTTGAGAGTACAGTTCTGGTTATGGGAGACTAGTATAGTTTGAAATAATCCCCTTTTTTTGCTTGAGACATTGATGTGACGAGTAGGGCGGGTCAGAGCCGTGAGGGAAAGGCGCGAGGCCGGTGACGCGAGAGATAATGAGCGTCAGCTGCTCGGTGCACCGGTCTCATATCTCTCACGACGAGCTCCGGAAGCATTAAAGAGGAGCGACAACAGTGAAGGACGAGAGAGGACCAGGTCTGGATTCTATGTTGTGTTTTTATTATGTTTGTGTTCCTCACGGCGACTGCCGCCCTTTTACTTTCGCTTTGTTTTGTTTATTTGGAATTTGATTGAAAGTTATGTTGAAAGTTCGCCGGTTCCCGCCTCCTTCTTCCCGTTCTTACGAACTGTGTTACAATTGACAGTACAGCGCAGTTCTTATGAATATATTTATAAGTATTATTTTCACGTGTCACTGAACGGAAGAGTGGCTCTCGGGAGCGCGCATCAGTCGGTTAGGGCTTTTTGTTAAGCTGAAAAACAATTAAATACTGTACTTGCACTATTGTAAGGGTAGGTTTAGGGTTGTAGACATTAATAAAATTAATTTATCGCTATTTTATGGCGAGATTTTGTGTCAGTTCTTGTAGCCACAACCGTTAAGTCACATCCTTTCAATTTTCCCGGCAAAAACGTCCAGAGTCTTTGCGTAGACAACGTATGAAGATCTTGTTTTTTTTTAAGTTTTGTTACAAGCTGTCACTGTAATGGTAATAAAAAAGTGATTAATACATAAAATACTCACATATATCCCCGTTAAAGGGAAAGTTGTCCGAATTTCATCATTTACACATCCTTGTTTAGTCCCAGACGTGTATGACTTTTTGAAAACTGTTGATTTGGACCCCATTGACCAAAAAAAATCTTCTTTCGTGTTCCACGCAGAAGAAAGAAAGTCATACAGAACGACATTTCCATTTCTTGGTTTCAACCTCTATCAGTTGATGGACACTGAATTGAGTTTGAAGCATTACGGCGTACAGCATTACACACTTCTAGAAGACCATTTGCTAATAAAATAATCTTTGCTGGAAGTTTTCCAAACAATTCAGAGAAACCATGCATGAATGAAAGCAGTTTTGACAAGAACTAGCAGCCAATTTTTTTTTTCTTCAGCGCTGTCACCAACTTCTGACTGTACCGTAAGTGCTGACATTAACCCTGAATTTGTTTTCTCTGTTTGGGAATATTATGCCGTTTGAAGCGGCCACTCATCGGTTCACGTTGACTGGGTAGAGTTAGTTTTTGTGAAATTACGTGGTGTGCATCCACATCTGGCAGGGAGTTTCTGCACACCCCCCCGAGTCTGTATAAGTGTCTCTGAACATCTGTGTTTCCAGACCCCACATTGTTTTTTGCTTCACGTTGCTTTTTTTTTCTAGCGTCTCCCATGTTGGCTCTCTGATTCCTCTGGGTTTACCTTTGCAAATATTCTCAAGCAGGTTTGCAGCTTTCCAGCATCTCTCAGGACGATCCCTGGAGTATGGACGATTCTAGTTAATCTATTTATGTGTTTGTTTGGGGGGTTTTTTTGTATTGTAAAAATGTGCTGAAGCGTTCAGGCATTTCACGCCATATACGCTACAGGGTAAATGGCCAAAATATAATAGATAGACATGCATTTCATCATAATTTCTGATCTAAGACAAAGTTGACTTTGTCCAAGGTGTATTAAAGAAGTGTTTCAGTGCTTAACTTTCATAAGATTACATAGTCAGAATAACACATCCCGCGATCCTGTAACTGTCTTGTTGGTGTGTTGTGAGTGTTCACTAATTAAGATTCTCCCGTTTGAGATGGTCTGTGTTTGCTTGAACTCTGCACCATTGTGATCGACTGTTGGAGTTAATGACTTGAGGGTAATGGCTAATGAGTGCAGGATCGACCTGTTGCCTAATGTTTACACTAATGGAAAACCAGTTGGTCAGCCAACCCCATTAAAGCATTTAGAGCTTATAAATAAGAGTAGCCTAATATGATCAGCTCATTACCCGAGGAATAGGGAATACACTGTTAATGATCTTTTTAGAAATATTGAGTTTGTGAAGAATGAAAGAGTGCAATGAAAAAAATGTGTTGGCTCTAATATATATATATATATATATATATATATATATATATATATAGGGTTGGGGAGTAACGAAATACAAGTAACTTAGTTACGTATTTAAAATACAAAATTTGAGTCACTGTATTTCATTTTAAATGGGTGGTAATCAGATTACAGTTCCAGTTGAAAAGTGTTTTAGATTACCAAAGTGATTACTTTGAGTTTTAATGTCATTTAAACAGCGATTGGTGATTCTCTGACTCTGACCGTCTGAAAAAGACGAGTTCAGTTTCATCAACATTTCAATACTTTTAAGAGGATCATAAAAATGTTGTCATTTTTATTTAGTATCATATGATTTATTTGATCATATTTTGAATTCTGATTCTCTCAATATTGTGAGTTTATATCTCATAATTCTGACTTTTCTCAATATTGTGAGTTTATATCTCATAATTCTGACTTTTCTCAATATTGTGAGTTTATATCTCATAATTCTGACTTTATAACTCACAATTGCAACTTTATATCATGCAATTCTGAGGGAAAAAGTCAGAATTGTGAGATAAAAACTCACAATGATCTTTTTTGTGTTTTTTTCACACTTATTAGTATTCCAAAGTATTCTAAAGTATTTAGATTAAGTGACTAAACTTGAGTAATGTAACGAAATACGTCACAAATGACTTTTTAAAGCATGTATTTTGTAATCTGTAGTGAAATACATCTTAAAAGTAACCCACCCAGCCTTGATTTTATATATATATATATATATATATATATATATATATATATATATATTATATATATATAAAACAGTTTTCTATAGTTGAATTTTCAGCAACATTACTCCAGTCCTCAGCAATTCTTATTGTTGAAGTCACTGCTTAATGCTTTAGTAGAATCCTTGATCATTTTTATCAAGTTTATAAATTCTGGATTCTTTCATAAATAGAAGTTCAAAATCAACTGTTCAAGTCTTTTGCAACATTATAAATGTCTTTATTGTCACGTTTGACCAATTTAATGTGCTCTTGCTGAGTAAAAAATATACTATACCCCACACTTTTGAATGGTGGTGTATATATTGTGAAGCTAAGTGTGCACAAGTTTAATTTATATTACTTTCGGACTTACTCTAAAAGTGTCACAAACAAAATGTGTCCAAAAAATATCTTAATTTTGAACAGAATACCTAATAAAGTTCTTTTCGTGAAATGTTTTGGTCAAAAGGTGCACATCTTTCTTCAAATAAATGGCACTTGGTTTGGTATTTTGTTATCTACTACAATACTGAATAATTTTTTATACTCAAACTTTATTGATGCTAGTTCATGTACTTTAGAATTAAAATTTCCTGATAATTTACTCACCCCCATGTCATCCAGGATGTTTATGTCTTTCATTCGAAAAGGAATTTAGGTTTTTGAGGAAAACATTCCAGGATTTTTCTCCATATAATGGAGTTCAATGGGGTTCAACGGGTTGAAGGTCCAAATGTCAGTTTCAATGGAGCTTCAAAGATCTACATGATCCCAGATGCGGAATAAGAGTCTTATCTATAGAAACCATGGGACGTTTTCTAAAAAAAACAAATATATATATATATAAATGCTCGTCTTGCACTGCTCTGCGATGCGCCACGTATTACGTAATCACGTTGGAAAGGTAATGCGTGACACTGGTGAAATGCAGTTATAGTTAGTGAAAGTACAGATCCAGTGTTTACAAAGCGAATGTGCAAAGATTAAGTCAAGCGGCCTTTCCAAAAAAAGGTAAAACAACGATGTCGGACAATTTTAACCCTATTTCCTCCTATGTCACGCATGACCTTTCCAACATGATTACATAATGCGTGGCACATTGCAGAGCAGTGCAAGCGAGCATTTGTGGTTTAAAAGTACATAAATGTTTCTTTTTTTATATAAAATGTGCGATGGTTTCTCTAGATCAGACTCTTATTCCTCGTCTGGATCATGTAGAGTCTTTGAAGCTGCACTGAAACTGACATTTGGACCCGTTGAACCCCAGTGAAGTCCACTATATGGAGAAAAATCCTGGAATGTTTTCCTCAAAAATCTAAATTCCTTTTCGACTGAAGAAAGACATAAACATCTTGGATGACATGGAGGAGAGTAAATTTCAATTCTGAAGTGAACTAGTTGTTCACATGATTTCTGATAAAGACGTTTTTTTTTCACAAGATTTATTGACTTATGAAATCCAAGCAATCTATGAGCTTTTTAACTATATATATATATATATATATATATAAATATATATATATAATATTGGAGAGTAGAGTCAGGATAGGGATCAGGGAGTGACACAGGCCGAATTTGGAGTTACATCCCAGTAAATGTGCATTATGGCTCCAATCCCAATGACTTTTAAAACGGATGTAGAATAGAGATGCTACGCGAAAGCTACAAGTAGATCTAATTGTAATTGATAGATTTGGCTGACAAGTGTTTGTTTTCATTAGAGTTGATTGCATTGTGTCAATGAATGTCCTCACAAACATGTGTCCTGGTAAACCATACATTATGGGGAGAAAGTGTCCCCTCAAAAAAGGCAATATCTGAAATCCTTGTCCTTTTGGGGACATTTTTATTCCCCACGAGGAAATAAATCGTTTTTGCAAACCTGAAAATGCAGCAAGTTTTCTGTGACGAATAGAATAGAATACACAGTTCGTACAGTACAAAAATCACCGTGTGTATGCAAAGTCCCCATAAAACATGAAAACCCAACGTGTGTCTGTGTAAGAGCAATGGAAACATAAATAGATGAGCATGCGAGCATATGTGTGCTTTTGTGTGTGTCTGAACATGAACGTGAAGAGAAAGAGAGAGATGCCTGTTAACATGCTGCACTGCAGACACACACTGCTCTTTAAACACAGATTGATGGAGTAATGTCACGCTGCCTGGAGGTCCATTCTGTCGAGGGCATGAGGGGAACTGACATCCGGGCCTCCTCCGTAACTATTTCCACGCTTGGGTCCTACAGCGCCATATAAAAGAACTAAAATATATTTATGTATTTTCTTTTAATCAATTATGCACTAAATGGTCATTTTGTTCAGATCAAACGGTGTTTACGCGCATAAAAGTGACTTTGAAAGGAATGTGCGAAGTGTGTGACACAGTTCGTCCGCTGATTCAAGGCAGATTTGGCCAGCAGCTGTGTGTGTCAGGATCTCTTTTTTTCATAGACATCTGCGACTGCTCGATGGAAACGTGTTTTTAACCAGTCGTCTCGGCTTCTTAAACACGCCGCAGTAGATTCTGCTTGATTCTTCACCGCAAGTGCGTCTCTAAACGTTGTCTTTCAGAACAAAATGTTTATGATTTTTAATAGCTTTAAGACTGAATATTTATTATACACTACATGGACTTGCATGCACTTACCTGCACTTTATGGTAACAATACTGTATTAATAACTATAAATCATTTGCGTAATTACATGTAATTAACCCAAAACCAAACCCTCCTCCGAACCTTATAGTAAGTGCATGTAGTTAATTATTATTACTCAATAATTAAATGGATAAATACACTGTAACACCTTAAAATAAAGTGTAACCCACATTAACATAATATTAACCCTTATATCACTCAGTATTTTAATAGTCAAGTACACTGTAAGTACATGTACTGTAAAATAAAGTGCTACATGAGTTCAGGGTTAGTGTAGTTATTACCCAGTTATTGTAATTAATACGTAGTATTTACATGAAGAACAAAACTGGGAAATAAAGTGCTGCCGAAAATTGTTTGTACGCTTGGGTTAAAAACGGACAAACCCAGTGATTGGGTTGTTTTAACCCCGCGGTTGGGTTAAATGTTTAAAAAATTTTATTGTTTAAAAATTACTATATGACTCGCTTGAAATGAACTCAAAACATGTTGGAAATTAAAAATCAGACACAAAATTACTAGAGGCAACTATAAAAATCAAAAGATGAACATTTATTAATACGCCATTTAATAAATGTTTATTTATTATTCATTAAACACATTAATAACTGTTTATTTCCAACATATTTTGGGTTCATTTTAAGCAAGAAATACAGTCATTTATAATCAACAGTTGAGTTAAATAAAACTACCCAGCAGGTTGAGCAAATGTTTAACCCAACCGCTGGCTTAAAACAACCCATTTACTGGGTTAAAACAAGCCAATCGCTTGCTTGTCCATTTTTTAAACCCAGCATTTTTTAGTGTAAGCAGTATTAGTGATCTGGCTTCTTTCAAAATGCGCCATAATTTTTCCACTTTCACACTCTAAAAAGGTACAAAAGCTGTCATGGGGCATTACCCTTTGTATTGTACCTTATTTACCACTAAATGGTGCATATTAGTACCTAAATTATACATATTAATACCTAAATTGTACATATTAGTACCTAAATTGTACATATTAATACATAAATCATACATATGAATATCTAAATTGTACATATTTATGCCTAAATTGTACATATTAGTACCTAAATTGTACATATTAATGCCTAAATTATACATATTAATACCTAAATTGTACATATTAATACCTAAATTGTACATATTAATACCTAAATTGTACATATTAGTACCTAAATTGTACATATTAATACCTAAATTATACATATTATTACCTAAATTGTACATATTAATACCTAAATTGTACATATTAATACCTAAATTGTACATATTAATACCTAAATTGTACATATTAGTGCCTAAATTGTACATATTAGTACCTAAATTGTACATATTAATACCTAAATTATACATATTATTACCTAAATTGTACATATTATTACCTAAATTGTACATATTAATACCTAAATTATACATATTAATACCTAAATTGTACATATTAATACCTAAATTGTACATATTAGTGCCTAAATTGTACATATTAGTACCTAAATTGTACATATTAATACCTAAATTATACATAGTAATACCTAAATTATACATATTAATACCTAAATTGTACATATTAATACCTAAATTGTACATATTAGTACCTAAATTGTACATATTAATACCTAAATTATACATATTATTACCTAAATTGTACATATTAATACCTAAATTGTACATATTAATACCTAAATTATACATACTATTACCTAAATTGTACATATTAATACCTAAATTGTTACATATTAATACCTAAATTATACATATTATTACCTAAATTGTACATATTAATACCTAAATTGTACATATTAATACCTAAATTGTACATATTAGTACCTAAATTGTACATATTAATACCTAAATTATACATATTATTACCTAAATTGTACATATTAATACCTAAATTGTACATATTAATACCTAAATTATACATACTATTACCTAAATTGTACATATTAATACCTAAATTGTTACATATTAATACCTAAATTATACATACTATTACCTAAATTGTACATATTAATACCTAAATTATACATATTAATACCTAAATTGTACATATTATTACCTAAATTGTTACATATTAATACCTAAATTATACATATTATTACCTAAATTGTACATATTAATACCTAAATTGTACATATTATTACCTAAATTGTTACATATTAATACCTAAATTATACATATTATTACCTAAATTGTACATATTAATACCTAAATTGTACATATTAGTACCTAAATTATACATATTAATACCTAAATTGTACATATTAATACCTAAATTGTACATATTAATACCTAAATTGTACATATTAGTACCTAAATTATACATATTAATACCTAAATTGTACATATTAATACCTAAATTGTACATATTAATACCTAAATTATACATATTATTACCTAAATTGTACATATTAATACCTAAATTGTACATATTAATACCTAAATTGTACATATTAGTACCTAAATTATACATATTAATACCTAAATTGTACATATTAATACCTAAATTGTACATATTAGTACCTAAATTATACATATTAATACCTAAATTGTACATATTAATACCTAAATTATACATATTATTACCTAAATTGTACATATTAATACCTAAATTGTACATATTAGTACCTAAATTATACATATTATTACCTAAATTGTACATATTAGTACCTAAATTGTATATTTTGAGCTTAAAAATAAAAGGTACCACCCCAGTGACAGATTTTGTACCTTTCTTTCTGAGAGTAAAAATTAGTGTCAGAACTACAGGTGTCTCGGACAGCGGCACCTGTTGTCATGGGACAACTCAGCCTGCAATTCCGATAAACCCAGATGCATTCCAGCGTATTACCGTCTTTACGCTACAGCCCAGCCATCCCACCGTGATCCCAACACAAACTTCCTGAACATCCATAAAATGATTTACTCACATGGAACAGTTGTTGCTGTAATGCGTGTGTGTTTTTTCTTGTCTGGGCAGACACACAGTGAGCTCACACACACAAGACAAAGAGAGAGGAATGGGATAGCACCCTTCGGACCACACATCTCGCAGGCTGTGTAAAAGGACTTCTTCACGCTCAGTGCTGTGCGGCTGCCCCAGAAATCACTCACTGTCTTGAGCTGGTTCGGTCATCTGAGAGCGAGAGCGGGTTAGTGAGTGAAGGAGTCGAGTCACAGGTTGGTTCAACCAAACATGAAAGTGCTGTCATTAATTACTTACAGGTTTGGAAAAACATGAAGGTAAGACTTGCGTTGATCTCCGAAACACAAATGAAGTCTGAGAGATTTCTGTTCCTCCATTGACAGATACGCAACTACCACTTTCAAGCTTCGAAAAGTTCATAAAGAGATCGTAAAATTAATGCATATTAATTGAACACTTTAGTCCAAATTTTCTGAAGAGACTCGATCACTTTATATGATGAACTGATCGAATTTAGACATTTATTCACATATTAACTTTTATCAGCAAACATTAACAGAAGCAAAGAACAAACCTTTTGCTGAAGCTCAAACGTGATGCGTAACACCAGAATGAACCTCATTGGTTCTTGCTGAAGCTCAAACGTGATGCCTAACACCAGAATGAACCTCATTGGTTCTTGCAGAAGCTCAAATGTGATGCGTAACACCAGAATGAACCTCATTGGTTCTTGCTGAATCTCAAACGTGATGCGTAACACCAGAATGAACCTCATTGGTTCTTGCAGAAGCTCAAACGTGATGCGTAACACCAGAATGAACCTCATTGGTTCTTGCAGAAGCTCAAACATGATGCGAAACACCAGAATGAACCTCATTGGTTCTTGCTGAAGCTCAAACGTGATGCGTAACACCAGAATGAACCACATTGGTTCTTGCTGAAGCTCAAAAGTGATGCGTAACACCAGAATGAACCTCAATGGTTCTTGCTGAAGCTCAAACGTGATGCGTAACACCAGAATGAACCTCATTGGTTCTTGTTGAATCTCAAACGTGATGCGTAACACCAGAATGAACCTCATTGGTTCTTGCTGAAGCTCAAACGTGATGCGTAACACCAGAATGAACCTCATTGGTTCTTGTTGAATCTCAAACGTGATGCGTAACACCAGAATGAACCTCATTGGTTCTTGCTGAATCTCAAACGTGATGCGTAACACCAGAATGAACCTCATTGGTTCTTGTTGAATCTCAAACGTGATGCGAAAAACCAGAATGAACCTCATTGGTTCTTGCTGAAGCTCAAACGTGATGCGTAACACCAGAATGAACCTCATTGGTTCTTGCTGAAGCTCAAACGTGATGCGTAACACCAGAATGAACCTCATTGGTTCTTGCTGAAGCTCAAACGTGATGCGTAACACCAGAATGAACCTCATTGGTTCTTGTTGAATCTCAAACGTGATGCATAACACCAGAATGAACCTCATTGGTTCTTGCTGAAGCTCAAATGTGATGCGTAACACCAGAATGAACCTCATTGGTTCTTGCTGAAGCTCAAAAGTGATGCGTAACACCAGAATGAACCTCAATGGTTCTTGCTGAAGCTCAAACGTGATGCGTAACACCAGAATGAACCTCATTGGTTCTTGCTGAATCTCAAACGTGATGCGTAACACCAGAATGAACCTCATTGGTTCTTGTTGAATCTCAAACGTGATGCGTAACACCAGAATGAACCTCATTGGTTCTTGTTGAATCTCAAACGTGATGCGTAACACCAGAATGAACATCATTGGTTCTTGCTGAATCTCAAACGTGATGCGTAACACCAGAATGAACCTCATTGGTTCTTGCTGAAGCTCAAACGTGATGCGTAACACCAGAATGAACCTCATTGGTTCTTGCTGAAGCTCAAATGTGATGCGTAACACCAGAATGAACCTCATTGGTTCTTGCTGAAGCTCAAAAGTGATGCGTAACACCAGAATGAACCTCATTGGTTCTTGTTGAATCTCAAACGTGATGCGTAACACCAGAATGAACATCATTGGTTCTTGCTGAATCTCAAACGTGATGCGTAACACCAGAATGAACCTCATTGGTTCTTGCTGAAGCTCAAACGTGATGCGTAACACCAGAATGAACCTCATTGGTTCTTGCTGAAGCTCAAATGTGATGCGTAACACCAGAATGAACCTCATTGGTTCTTGCTGAAGCTCAAAAGTGATGCGTAACACCAGAATGAACCTCAATGGTTCTTGCTGAAGCTCAAACGTGATGCGTAACACCAGAATGAACCTCATTGGTTCTTGTTGAATCTCAAACGTGATGCGTAACACCAGAATGAACCTCATTGGTTCTTGCTGAATCTCAAACGTGATGCGTAACACCAGAATGAACCTCATTGGTTCTTGCTGAAGCTCAAACGTGATGCGTAACACCAGAATGAACCTCATTGGTTCTTGCTGAAGCTCAAACGTGATGCGTAACACCAGAATGAACCTCATTGGTTCTTGTTGAATCTCAAACGTGATGCGTAACACCAGAATGAACCTCATTGGTTCTTGTTGAATCTCAAACGTGATGCGTAACACCAGAATGAACCTCATTGGTTCTCGCACGTCAAGCGAACATGTTTGAGCTTCTGTTTACCACAACTGATGATGTTGATGAATGTGTGAATAAAAGCCTAAATAAATCAGTTCATCATATAAAGCGTTCGAGTCTCTCAGGACTCGTAACTGGTTTGAGACAATCTAAATTTGCCCTTAAGTAAGATCACAGGTTAAAACAGGTGATGAAGTGAGCAAGAAAGATGACTGCCACTTAAATAAGCAGATATATATTTAAACACTCTTGCTATTTAAATATACTATGCAGTTTTTTGATCAAAAATACGGTAATTTAATTCAAATTACTTCAAAATGTAATTCATTCCTGTGATGGCAAAGCTGAATTTACATGCATCTAATACACTGATTTATTATTATTATTATTATACAGTTGAGCTCAAACGTTTACATATGCCGCTTGAATCTGCAAAGGTGTTTTAACAAAATAAGAAGGATCATGAAAATGGCATGTTATTTTTTTTGTTTAGTACTGTTTCACATTACAGATGTTAACATCAAGTCCACAAGACAAAATAAAAATAACGAGTTCAAAAGTTTACATACCCTTGATTCTGTTTGTTTTGTGATGTTCACGAGTCTCTTGTTTGTCCGGAGCTGTTCTTCTGAAAAACCCTGCAGATTCTTTGATGCTCTTCTGCGTTCTTGAATCCTTTCCAACAGTAACTGTAAGATTTAGAAATCCATCTTTTCACACTGAGACACTCAAACACAACTATTACAAAAGGTTCAAACATTCACTGAAGCTCCAGAAGGAAACATGAAGCATTAAGAGTCGGGGGGTGGGGGTGAAAACTTTTGAACAAGAAGATGATGTGCAACTTATTCTTATTTTGTTTAAAGATCATATTTTTTTCATTTAGTGCTGCCCTTCGCAGGCTACAGAAGACACTTACATGTTTCCCAGAGGACAAAAAAGTACAATTTATCCAATCAATGCATCATGTTTCCATCTGGAGCTTCAGTGAATGTTTGAGTCGCTCAGTTGTCCTCAGTGTGAAAAGATGGATCTCAAAATCATGCAGTCACTGCTGGAAAGGGTTCAAATAGGCAGAAGATGCTGGAAAATCAAAGAATTTGCAGGACATGGAGGATTTGTCTGAAGAACAGAGCTCAGTTTAACTGCTCAGAACAAACAAGAGACTCATAAACAACCATCACAAAACACACAAACAGCCGTAGATCATCCACAACTGTAAATGTTGAAAACGGTTGTACCGCATAATATTTGTGTAGATTCTTTAACGAACGTAAAGTTCTGCATTTATTTGAAATTGTAATATTTTTGTCTTCTCTGTCATTTTTAGTTCGTTCAATGCATCCTTGTTTATTAAAAGTATTCATTTCTTTCCGAAATTATAATAATAATAATAATAAAAACCTTTCAAACTTTTGAATGCTCCTGTGTGGGCTTGAAAGAAAAATAAAAGTGGGATTTATTTCTCGTTAATTATGTTCCAGTTAGTTTTCGCCTTTTATTTTTTCCGCACGTAGATCATCCACAACTGTAAATGTTGAAAACGGTTGTACCGCATAATATTTCTGTAGGTTCTTAACGAACGTAAAGTTCTGCATTTATGTGAAATTGGAATATGTTTGTCTTCTCTGTCATTTTTAGTTCGTTCAATGCATCCTTGTTTATTAAAAGTATTCATTTCTTTCCGAAATTATAATAATAATAATAATAAAAAACCTTACAAACCTTTGAATGCTCCTGATTGATAGTGTGGGCTGGAAAGAAACATAAAATTGGGATTTATTTCTCGTTAATTATGTTCCAATTAGTTTTCGCCTTTTATTTTTTCCGCACGTAGATCATCCACAACTGTAAATGTTGAAAACGGTTGTACCGCATAATATTTCTGTAGGTTCTTTAACGAACGTAAAGTTCTGCATTTATGTGAAATTGGAATATGTTTGTCTTCTCTGTCATTTTTAGTTCGTTCAATGCATCCTTGTTTATTAAAAGTATTCATTTCTTTCCGAAATTATAATAACAATAATAAAAAACCTTTTGAATGCTCCTGATGCATGAACAAACTGTGTGGGCTATAGAGAGAAAAATAAAATTGGGATTCTCAATTGGGATTATGTTCCAATTGATTTTCGCCTTTTATTTTTCTTCCATCATTTTAGTTTACATCTGTGACTCTAAAACTATCGAACCACTTTCAACAAGCTTCTTCCTGTAATCGTGTTCTGTATTTTATCAAATATTTACATGAATAATTTTCAGTTATAATAAAGTGAAAGCACCCAGTTATGAACAGTGACTGTGTTTGTCAGATATTTCATTCAATATTAATCTTTTCGTGCTCTTCAAATGAAATCATCGTTAGCCTGAAGATAGCTCTTCTCTTCTGTCGGCAGAGCACTTCAGCGGTATCGTTGATGCCTCCCCTTGACCCATACCGACCCTGGAGTTTATATTCCTGCGGGTGAAAGCCGACGCCGCAGACCACCCCTCCTGTACGGCACTCCATCAGACCCTGGTACATATTAATGTTATTTTCGGGTCATTTAACTTTGCTGTGCAGGAGGGCTAGGGGCTGACGCAAAACCGTAAATCATGGAGCTGTGGAGCGGGCTGGTGCCATAACAGATTATCATATGGATTTTCGGTGAGGTTAAAGTAGTCCCTGAACAGGACCTTATTTGGGTAATGATACAGGCATATGCAGATGCGTTGACAGCCGTGTTTCACCGCTGACACCTACACAACATATATTAACAGGCCTACCGCTTCCACTCAGGTTTGAGAATTTAACAAAATCCAAAGTCTCTTGGTTGAAACTTTAGAGAGATGACCCTTCTTTGATAAAATGAGACAGCAAACCACATTGGAAAACAAAAAAAAGGCATGTAACAAATAACGTGCTTTGCGGTAACATCTGAATGGCTTTATTCGAAACAAAAATGTTGTTTATTATGACTGAACCAACCTGAATACATTAGGGTTGAGACATATTTCTGTTACAAAATAGCATAGTTATTAAAACGCATGCTTGCTTAAAACATTGCACAAGTATTCTTCAGTTCAACATCTACAGTTCATCTGTGTTAAAACATGTAGTCCTGTCACCAGCAGCTTCATCAACTTTCAGTGATGACATGTGACTCTTTTTGGAGGAAATAAATACTTTGGAAAAACCTAATGCTTTTTCAAAACAATGAAGAAGAACAAGGGTTAGAGAAGAACAAGCCATGAAAATTAATTAAATGTTTTACATAATCAAAGCTATAGTAATCTGTGATTTAACCATCTGGTGCTGTTTGGTCATTTTTGACAAAAAAAAAAAATAGAATTTTTTACTTTTTTTATCGGAATGTTACGAAACTTGGTAAAGGTTTTGGCATTTGCTGTGTGAAAAAGAAAATCATGGTCATGATTCGAAAAGGTTCAATGGTGCTGAAAAAAATAGCCACACTTAAAAATTCGCGGTTTAAATGAATATGAAACAAGTTTCATCTAGTGGAAGTGTTTGGTACTGCGCACAAACACACTCATTTTTTGAGATATCAAGCTCAAATTTGGAACACAGCTGGGTTAGATTCGTGGCTTTGATGTTAGAGTGAAACGTGTTTTGCAAAATATGTATTTCATATATAAATTGAAAATGTTATTCTGTGCGTTTTTTCATAACAATAAATGTACAATTTTATAACTTCACTTTTTTAAAAAAAAAAAACTTTTTTTACGCCAGCAATAATCTGTCATCAATCGTCTTTAAAAAGAGACCAAACTGAAGAACGTGCTCCAAAGCATTCAAGATTAATGACTGTTTATGCTCAAAAAGTGAATAAATGGTTATGCCTACTGCATAAATAGCCTATTCCTCCTAAAAAATACTAAACATTAAATAAAAAACATTATCCAAAAACACTATATAATACATTCATTTCATTGAAATTGTACCCCAAAAGGTCATTTTTGAACCCACGCGCGAAGAAAGGTTGTGTTTTTATGTTAAAAAATCGGTAACACTTTACAATAAGGTTCATTTGCTAATGTATTAACTAACATGAACTAACCATGAGCAATACATTGAGGTAACACTTTATTTTACAGTGTCATCGTTACACATATAGTAATAACTATAAATTATGCATAATTGCATGCAATTATGCCTAAACCAAACCCTGAACCTATAGTAAGTACATGCAGTTAATTATTATTATTACTCAGTGATTAAATGTATTATTACACTGTAATACTGACACCTATAAAATTTTTTACTGTTTTTACTAATCATCGTTAACGTTAGATTATGGAAATACATTGTTTGTTCATGTTAGCGCATTAACTAATGTTCATAAGATTTTAATAATGTATTAGTAAATGTTAATAAATGATGTATATGTGCAGTTTATAATTAGTTCATAATGCTGTTAACTAATGAACCTTATTGTAAAGTGTTACCACAGTCCATAATTATTTCATAATGTTGTTAACTAATATACCTTATTGTAAAGTGTTACCGCAGTTCATAATTAGTTCATAATGCTGTTAACCAATGAACCTTATTGTAAAGTGTTACCGCAGTTCATAATTAGTTCATAATGCTGTTAACCAATGAACCTTATTGTAAAGTGTTACCGCAGTTCATAATTAGTTCATAATGCTGTTAACCAATGAACCTTATCGTAAAGTGTTACCGCAGTTCATAATTAGTTCATAATGCTGTTAACCAATGAACCTTATCGTAAAGTGTTACCGCAGTTCATAATTAGTTCATAATGCTGTTAACCAATGAACCTTATTGTAAAGTGTTACCGCAGTTCATAATTAGTTCATAATGCTGTTAACCAATGAACCTTATCGTAAAGTGTTACCGCAGTTCATAATTAGTTCATAATGCTGTTAACCAATGAACCTTATTGTAAAGTGTTACCGCAGTTCATAATTAGTTCATAATGCTGTTAACCAATGAACCCTATTGTAAAGTGTTACCGCAGTTCATAATTAGTTCATAATGCTGTTAACCAATGAACCCTATTGTAAAGTGTTACCGCAGTTCATAATTAGTTCATAATGCTGTTAACCAATGAACCTTATTGTAAAGTGTTACCGCAGTTCATAATTAGTTCATAATGCTGTTAACCAATGAACCCTATTGTAAAGTGTTACCGCAGTTCATAATTAGTTCATAATGCTGTTAACCAATGAACCTTATCGTAAAGTGTTACCGCAGTTCATAATTAGTTCATAATGCTGTTAACCAATGAACCTTATCGTAAAGTGTTACCGCAGTTCATAATTAGTTCATAATGCTGTTAACCAATGAACCCTATTGTAAAGTGTTACCGCAGTTCATAATTAGTTCATAATGCTGTTAACTAATGAACCTTATTGTAAAGTGTTACCGCAGTTCATAATTAGTTCATAATGCTGTTAACTAATGAACCTTATTGTAAAGTGTTACCGCAGTTCATAATGAGTTCATAATGTTGTTAACTAATGAACCTTATTGTAAAGTGTTACCGAAAAATCATCCAGCGGACGGAATTAATAACTCCCCGAACTGAAGATGCTTTTATTGTTCTAATATCCATAAGCTATGATGCTCTGAGGTAGAGCTTGTTTCTCAGATCTTCTCAAAGGTGGGACAATCGCTCATATTCTCTCGCGGGGAACGACATCACGAGCGTCTGTGACAGCCGTGTGCTAATTGAATATGACGAACTGTTCTCCGGCTCACCTCCCGCCACCTCGGGACCGGCGATGAGAGACCGAGGAGGAGATTTACCCGCCTTTTGAAGTGCAAGTCAGACGGTGAAAACTTAGCCGCTAATGCTAGCGCGCATCGTGGAAGGCCCTGTCCGTCTGGAGACGGTAAAGCAATACCACATGTGAAGAGGCACGCGGAGTGAAGAGCCTCTTGACCACCCATCGCATATTATGATACCAGGTGTCCCGCGCTTTGTTCTCTTTGTGCGTGTACCTTCATTATATAAAAAAGCGGCCTGACAGGATGGGCTGAGAAATCTGCAGAGCAGATGCCACTGTGAACGGGGTGAACACCCACCGCTGTCCCACGATAGGACCCCTTCTGTTTGTAATTAGAATTCTTGTCAACTCTTCTTCCTTTCATATATGGGTCAATGACACTACTTTTCCCGAAACCATTAAGTTATTTAACAATACATTAAAAATGCAGTTCATACGAAAAACGAAGAACGCGCACGTTTTTTTTTTTGGAAGGATAGTAAATCATATCGAGAGAGTTTTTATTTGTCTAAAAATCTTGTCTCAATTTATCCTTTATTTCGTGATTTATTTATTTTTTTACCCCCAATATCATTAAAAACATATGTTGTTGTCATGTGACGGGACCTCGTACGACCTTCAGAATTGTGTCAAGGTCATATTGCGGGTTTTTTAAATCACATTTTGACGCAAAATGGATTCTGTTTTAAAGAAGCTTTCGCGTGTTTTTCTTCTATTTTTCAGACCCACATCGCGGCGAAAACGAAAAAATATATATATTTTTTACCGGACAAACTTTTGGAGTTGTGGAATAGACTGTCGTGGATCATTGAAAACCCAGAGTAGTTTAAACACATCCTAAATATAGCCGTATATGCCTAAACTGAATAACCCATCCAAACCGGTTGACTAAACTGTTGTTAGGCTTCTTTGCGGGAAAAAAAGGGTAACACTTTATTTTACGGTGCCGTATAGTTACACATAACTACATGTACTTTAACAGCAAATTATGCATAATTGCAAGTAACTAAGCCTAAAGCAAACCCTAACCCTAATTGTAACTCTATAGTATGTAGTTAATACTCAGTACTCATTTTAGTAATTATAATGTACACTGTAAAATAAAGTGCAACCAAAAAAGTTACATTTGAAAAAAATAAATACAATTTTTAAAACAATTGTCAGATATTTGGTTTTTGGGCTAATGAATGGACTACTGACGATAAGTAACCTTGTGTTTAAGTGCCTTGATATTTCACAAATATGGTATTATTTTCTCTTATATGTGGGCCTAATGCGTGAAATAAAATAAAAAGAGCACAACTGTGTTTAGATGCAGCTAGAGGTATACAGTCAGCCCGCAACATGTACAATGTTGTGCAGATGTTTTTTGTTTTTTCAAACTGATAAATGCGAAGATCTCACCATACTCTTTTATCGCAGCAGTGTGTTTGAGTGGGGAATGAAGGTACTTGAATCCACCATGTAATGTTCATTTATCTGCTCCCACATTCGTGGCTGCTCTCCCAGTGCTCCTAATGCCTACACTGGTTAACATTCAATGCCGCCCTTTGTTAAACCAGTATTGCCTCTGTATACATTTGTCACACATTTCAACAGCAAAAACTGATGTGGACCTCGAAGGAAGGTTTAATGGGACATCTGAAAACAAGAAAGAACCGACAGAGCCTGCAGGAGAACTAGTTTTGTGATAAAATGCGTGAAAATTAACTTAATCTCCAACCGTGCTTTATTTTAGGAGTTTGTGACACAAAGACATCCTCTTTCCAATGCAAGTCCCACTGATTTGATCCTTTTACCACACATTCTGCTCAGTAGCTATAGGCTAATTCCGTGAGGGATTATATTTGGAGTTGAGCGGTGCTGGTGTGTGTGTGTGTGATCGAAGCGCGCGCGCGTGCGCACAACAGAAACACATGTTAGCCGTACAAGAGCATCGAGGGCTGGTGTAGTGTTGTGACGCGAATGGCCCCTGAACCGCTGCCCCCCCACGGTGTTTTCTAATAGGATTACCAATCACTTAGCTCCTATATTTGCATCCTTCAGCCCTATTGAGGGTCACTGGCCTGGCCCTTCCGCTGCTCTTTGATCAATGGTGCACGTTCGCCTCTGGTCAACGAGGGCACAAACCAAAGAGAGGCTGTGAAATCTGTGCAGGCAAGCTTTTCCTGTCCTCAACCCCAGTGTAATGGCCTTTTCTCTGTTTGCACCACTTTCGGAAAACATTACCCTCCTGTTTTTTCATTGAAATAGTACCTTTGTCTAAACTTCTAAGTTTCCTGTGTTTCGTTTGCAGCTACCCAGCTAAATCATCTCCATTGTTTCGTCTTTTATTGCTTTAATTTGCATATATATTAAATGCATGTTGTATGGTGGCTGTAGGGCACGCGCCGCTTTTGTTTTAGCGAAGCACCTGCTGAACGGTTTTGAATGAGTGATATATATTTTAACAAGGTAAAGTCAGTAATTCTGGTCCTGAACATTTATTTGTGGATAAAAATAAACGCGAGCGAGAATATAAACGAGCATTTTTGGCTATAGACAATGACAAACCTAGATAATAAAGCATCGATAAAACTATAACAATGACAAAGAGCTCGTCGCAGTCGTATAATTTAGCTAGTTCCCCAATCTTAATTATATTAAGGTTCATATGCACTTTAATCATTTTGAGCCTCAAAATGATGACACGAAATTTTTTTTTAATGATGTGTGAACACATACACGATTGTGTAGGAGTAGGTAAAAACACCAGATTAAACAAATTAAAATATTATAATCTATATTAACGCCTGCCCGTGCGCGTCAGAGCCTTGAGAGGATTTATTTTTTGGAAATAAATTTGAAAATGCAAATTTCACATGCTGTCTCGTTGTTATCATTTCATTTGCAAGTTGAAAGACAATGGACTTCATTCTTAAAATGAATAATAAGCCCTTTCAAATGAACAGAAAAGCACAAGGGATTGGCTCGTCCATACGAAAGCAAATTAATAATCGCTCTAACTTGTTTAAATAAGTAATGTCAATCGGTTTATGGCAATTAATATTTCATGTACAGGTGTTTTTGAAATGGTTCTCTGCGCTATATGTGAGTGTGTTAATTAAATCCACTGAATATTATGCGCTGCTGTTCTATTAGTAGCAGAATAATTAATAATAAAAGCCGCCCGCGGGATCCGGTGATGGCACAACCCTCCACGGGGAAAGCAAAATATTTATTAATTCAACTATATATATATATATATATATATATATATATATATATATATATATATATATATATATATATATAAAGAATTGCAGGAATTATTCTATTCAAGACTGAAAAAAGTAAATTTCTGCTTTTCTGTAATTTGTAACAATTGCGTAAAATGTTCAGAACTCTAAATAAATAATAATAAAAACTGCCCCGTTGGCGCCAAACACATTTATGACAATAACCTCATCATAAACTGGAAGGTTAAAATTTGGTTAAACTTGCCGTCGTGCAATAACAATTGCCAAATTCAACAAGAAACGAAGTGTGGGAGTACTTTCGTGACAATAGTCCAAAAAAAGAAAAAGAAAAAAGAAGCACCACAGCACCCGTGACAGTCTCTTAACAGCTCCTTGTCAACACAGAAATATTCCAAAACAATTTATTTTACCCACTGAATGACATCTGACGTGAACTCGCTCGGTTTGTCGACATCTCTAAGTCGAAACATTCTAGAAAGGCGAGGCCTGCTGACTAGCGAAGAGAAAAATATTTTGTTGTTGCCATAAATCTGCAGCGTCTGTAAAACTTCGTTGTTGATGTTGAGTCTTGTTTTTAATTAGCCTTCAGAAGTAACTGTGGGAATGACCCAGAATTAAACGGGCCTATTTGAAATCTCGTACCTGTCAGAGCACTTTTCTCTAAGACTCATTGCATTAAAACCGAGTCCTTTGTATTGTTTTACTCGCCAAGCTCGTGCGTGAAAATATCTATTATCTAATGCATTATATCTGCGAAAAGTCTTAAATTGTACCGGTTAAAATTTCTATAATTGTCAGGACGTTTAACGATCATTCAACGCCTCATTTTATAATAATGATCACGGCTTTCTTTATGAAACAAAAAAAGCGCAAAACTCAATGCGCTTTGCTTTAAGAGAATCCGCGGACTGTCCAGAGAGAATGTAGTGTTTTTAAACATCCGTGATTTTGTTTTGACTGCCCAACTTGACCTTTTAACCTCGTCGGGAGAGTTTGCTGAATCTGTTCTTTGATCCGCGGAACTCAAGACTCCTGCCTCGCAGAGACACTTCTGTCCGAGGCGCTTCTGCACTGCTGTTGTCATCGCAAGAAGTCAGACGTGTGACGGCAACACGAGAACACTATTTTTATGGTTGGAAATCGACATTCAAGCAGTTCATTAAAATAACTCGCGGTCAAACGCAGGAGATTGAAGCAAATTCTGATAGCCTCCTCAAATCGAATCCAGCATGGCCTTTCCCTGGTATGCGCTTAAAGATGCTGTTCCATAGGGTGGAAGATTAATCAGATATAGCCACATTTAATTAAGTCTGGAAGATTCGCAGAGCGCAATTATTTTGACACATGAACAATAGTCTACCACTGACATGCGCAGTCAATGGTTGGCGTCATAAAGAATGAACGCAGTCCAATTATCTTGCCTAAATTAAAATACGCAATAAAATTTGTGTAGTAGCCTATATTTTTATTGATTTGTGGAAGAGATCTACACAATCAGATCGTCGTGTAGCTGCTCTTAAATGTTTTATACTTATCAAAATGGCACATAAACATTCTCTCAATGTTCTAATTTCTCCCCATACATTTTCCGTCAAACACCTTGCAGTGTATCCACACCGCCTCACTCAAAACAAATTAGAGTAGCGTAGAAAAGCATCGTTTTGTGATACATTTATTAAACAAAAAGCTCTCAGGGGTTTTGGAGAACGACAAGTCATCGTAGCGTTTAAACAGCTACAGATCGAGTAATTATGTTAAGGGTTGGTAGGCTAGGGGGGAAAAAAAAGCAATGGCACATTCTACCTTTTTTATTTCAGACAACATCATCTGAACATATTAAAATCTTTGGCTTGAAGCGTTGGTTCAGTCACGCATTTGAAGAACTGTGAGATAAGGGATTGAAGAGACAGGGCTATCACAAAAACTCTACACTTAGGCCTACTGAAACGGTGAGCAACCACATTGGGAAAGGAGAAGAAACGTTAGAAATATTCAGCAAGTAAGGAGCGATATAGACACCCCCTTACCTGGAATTAAATATACACATCTTACAGTTTTGGCTATATATAAATTTTCATAGTGTTCGTATTTAGATGCATGTCCATATACTGTATGATAAACAGAAATTTGTTTAAATATCGCATCTTCGCAGAACTCGAAGGCATCTCCTTTTCGTTTGATTCATAAAAAATATGAAAAATCACTTTTGTCGGGGTCAGCGTCCGTGGCCTTTTCCAGCACAGAAGCCGGGCCATTTTATTCGCTATCTTCTTTTTCATCTTGAACTGTGGTTGTGGAATGGTTGTAGAGTCCTTGAGCCATGAGCTGAAGAGCGAGGCCGTTCTTATAGCCGGAGGCCTTTTTGATTTTGGCTCTCTTATTCTGGAACCAGATTTTTATTTGTGACTCATTGAGGTTGAGTTCCTGGGCCAGCGACTGTCTCCGCTGCTCAGTAATGTACCGATTCGCCTGAAACTCGGCTTTAAGTCTCTGCAGCTGTTCAGCCGTGAAAGCGGTTCTCGGTCGCTTGTCTTCCTTCTCGCTTTTCTTCTTTTTCAATTTTCGTGTCCTTGGGCCTAGTGTAGAAACAACAATAAAACGAAGAAATAAATATCATAAAGCAGTAGAAACACTACATACCCACACCTGACAGAGAAGGTCTTGGCAGGTGAGTGAAACGATTGATGCGGTGTTGACCTGACACTTCCGTGTTGGACAAGCTGCTCTCTATTCAAAAACGTCGATACAGAATTCATACCACGCGGCCCTTTCTCTTTCGTTGCTGAATAAACAATAGATGTTTGCTATGAAACGCCGCAATGAGCGTTTGGGAGTAAAAACAAATCAAAGAGCTCAGCTGATTTGTAAAATGCTGCCGAATTTCGAAACCACGAACTATAATACATCAATTAAGTTGAATGAATCAGCGATTTAATTAAATAAGCAATTCGTACGTGAACGTGCAATGAAAGCTTGCATGTAGGCCCCAGTCCTCGACTGTCGCTTGAACTTACACCCCGCGAACTTGGCGGGAAAGCCGCAATCGCGAGTTGTGTTTACAAAAGCTAGTATTCATTTTCTGAGTTGTTATTAAATGGATATTATATTACAGTATTGTTTATTATCATTAGACAAAATGACAACAAATCAGCATATTCGCCATGTTTCCCACAACAACTGTATTCGAAGTCACCTCGTGATTGTCAGTCACAGAATTAAATTAATCGCTATAAAACGATTTGACGTAAAAACTACATTTCAAATGAATAAAACATTTTTAAATGCGAGTCAAGACACACCATGCGCTTAAAAAAAGCGTAACCTCTGCAATTGTGTTAATTGCTAACGATAACTGAAAAGGAACCGAAATTATAGTTTTAAAATTGCATTTATTGTATTGTTATTGTTCTAAAAACCTTTCATATAGCCATCAATAAGGCATCTCGTATCTAAACCTATTCATGCACAGCGTGTGCAATTTAAAAAAAAAATAATAATAACACAAAAATGAGAGTTAAAGACCTTCTAACAGCATATTATGCAAAGCAAATATCAGCACGAATATGTGGTATTACACGCACGTCAAAAAAAAAAACCAAAACAAAAAAAAAAACAATTTTCTGCATTACCGACCAACAACTGAACAGAACCCAAAGCCTTTCCTTCAGGAAACTGCTCTCAGATGATCGAAATTCTGCTTGCCGTCTCTGAAAGTCCAGTGCCTGATAGCTCAATCAGTAAGTCAATCAGTGAAGTCAATCAAAGCATCTTTTCCAACAGCCCAGCTGACTTTGTGTCAAGTATGCAGTGTAAAAATATTTTGTAACATACAAATGGTATCATCTAAACAAACTGGCTTCGCTGAAGTCAAACAGACGATTTAAAATCACTAAAATATTATTACACTGCAGGCCTAGCGGGTTTCAAAGCCCGTAAAGATAAGAACCGAACACATTTTGCATTTTACGTGATTAACGGATAACAGAAAACAAAAGCCATGCATTTAGCTGACCCTTAACTAATGATACAGCAATTCAAACACTTGTGCAAATATCTAACACTACCGTAAATTCATTACAAATACAGACAGTGGGTATTCGTGGATTTAACGAACGCCAAAAAATAATGGTTTATTTAATCTCGACACTTTTCAGATAAAGCTGTTTGTACTGACACTATGAGGGCCTACTTTCAGATTAAGGTCAGAGACTAAGATAAATTAAATGCTGGTGTGAAATTATGAATAACAACGCGCTGGGGATCATTTCAAACGATTCAAACATTAACCAGATTATCTATGAGCACAGCATATATTCCCTTTATTGTCAATTGTTGTAGATGGTTTTAGAACGTAGAACGTAAAACGGCAAGAAATTGAAAGTGCGACGAGAATCTTATACGCACTTTGCCTATTTTCTTTTTCTCCAAAAAAAAAAAAAAAAAAAAAAAAAAAGAACTTGAGGGAACAAAATGTTTGCGGCCTAAAAGTGACAATTGTTCGCCCATGCCTCAAAACAACCCAAGAGTGCTGAATACTGTTAGTGACAGCTTCAGACGAAAGAAACGCACTTAAAAAAAAAAAAAAAAAGAAGAAAGAAACAAAGCAACAAAGGGGAAAAAAAAAAAAAAGTTTTTCGCGTGCAACATCAATCGCCGTTTGTGAATTACACGGTGCAATTAAGAAACTAGCGCCTTACCAGATGAAGGTCTGTCCGAGTACCTGGTGCAGTACACCCACGCAGGCCATAGTAAAGGCTGCTGCGATTCTTTAACCGGCGGAGTTCCCCCGTTAGCGTTCACCACCATTATCGGCGTCGTATTCTCCCCGTACCTTGCTGTGGTAGTTCCATTTCCTTCGACAAGCTTTGCCGAGCTCTGCTTTGAGGATGGCGAAGACGACGAGGACGAAGAAGTGCTGTCACTGCTGCAGTTTGAATCCTGGCAAAGGCTGCTATTATGCGACGGCCTTATTACCATGGGGTTAACATTCTCCCTACCCGAGGTTTGCGCCCGGTCCCTACTCCCAAGATCTTTCTTGCAGCCGAAATCTGGCCTTAGAATATTGTCGATGAAAAAGTTCGTGGTTCTGTGGGCTTGCTGCGCAGCCTGGTGAGGTAAAATCGGAGGGGATGGTATATTGGGTGAGAGCGAGACGCTCTCAGATTCAGTCGAATCACGACTATTTTGATCCTTTTGCTCCTCCATGACAGCTGGATCGTGGTCCGCGCTCCAAAATTCCACTTGTTGCAAAGAGCGGTATCCGGATAGGAACAAACAAGAATGCAGTCTATAGTGTTAAAATAAAGGTATACGAAATACCTTAAGAGAAGCGACTGTCATAGCATCGGAATGCTGTCCGCGATCGAGGCGTTTCAAGTGTCAAAACACACCCGTTCTTCATGTCAGACAATACATCGCGCGATGCTCCGCAGTCCCAGACTCGCTGCCCCGTGTGACAGCTCGCGCTTAACAAACTCTTTCTAAAATCACTGTGCCCCTCACATACTTTTTTTCCTTAACCGGAAGCACGTGAGCTAGACACACGTGCAGTGGACCAATGGGGTACCAACATCCTTGGTGTCACAAATAGAGAATGTCCAATAGAATTTTACAATCTTATGCAAATGGATGGATTTCCAAGACCAAATAAGCTGGAGAACGGGAAATCCACTCGAACGAGGACTGGATGTTTCTGGATCGGACTTTTGACAGAAAAGATCTGGCACCGCAATGCCAGATAATTCATTTGCCATTTTAGTTGCTCGTTGTGTTTTTGTCAAAACCAGACACTAATAGCATCGCGAATATTTTCTGAGATCGTTTGACTATAGTGCAGGGAAACAGCCTTCAAAACTTGGAGACAAGGTTAGAAAGGAAAGAACTTAAGAACCAGAAACCATGTAATGAGATCAATAATTATAATATTAAAGTTCGCGGTTATTTTAGTAGCCGTAATGTACGCTATATGTAGGCCCTATATTAAGTATATTAGTCTAAAAATGTCAAATAATATAATTGACCTAATAATCATAATAACAAAGCAACAGTATTCGTGGATCTACGGCAACGCTTTAACCAGAATAGTGGTAATTCAATTGCAATTGTTAGGATTATTTCTACCCGACCTTACACATAATTAAACACACTTTTCCTGCTAAACAACGTTTAGGTTTGAATAAAAGCGTGTCAGTTTAGAGGAATGAATCAAATTCGGCTTGCATTTTTGCGGTGTGTAAAACAGGGACAGTTTACCGTTTTATCCTTAAACGTGATTCACAAATGGATCAAGATACTAGTTCAAAAGAAAAAAAAAAGACAATGAGTCACAACATTAAAGCGGGACGTGTTACTGCTAAATGGTTGAAGCAAGTTTTTGTGCAATTATGCAAAATAATAGCCATAGATGCCCGTGAAAACATTTAGAATAACAATTAGCGCAAACGGGGAATTTTACTACATGCAGCATTTATTCATAGAAAACAGGCTGGGTTGAAATCTTTATTCGAAAAGCTCGAGTGGGTACTTAATAAATTTCTAATTAGGACACTATCAATATGCTATTTGAGCCAAGTAGCCATTGTGAGGCACGCTCCTTTTCAGGCGGTAAATTAGCACTCCAGCTCTTATCTCGGCTGCATGCGACGTCTTGAGAGGAGCTGCAAAAGATAATTTATAGGTTTTAATTAGCGCCCATTCCGCCTGATCAGCTTGGCGTTCATCACTAGCGAGTGAATAAAAGCCGGTCAAAAGCACTGTCACTAGCCGCTGGCAGGGCGCTTTATCAAGGTAAGCAGGGCCGTATTACATGAGGTGTAGAGGCGACGTAATTTCCCCAGTGCTGATAAAGCCCGTTGAATAATGCCGGAGTCATCTGAGACACCATTTACTGAAATGACTTTATTGACGACTTAACGTCGGTAATTCATTTTACCCTTCACGTATCGGACCTGGATTGGGTACAGTAATGGGATGATGAATGTGGCAACGGGCCGCACCTCGTATTATTGAATGTAATACACCCGCCCTTCTCTAAATGTCTCGAAAACATGTAGAAATCGAAGTTGTAACTATTTTAATTTCATTATGGACAGGTTGAAATATTGTCCGGTCTTGAAACGATAGCTCACGGGATATTTAATTACTCTGCATTATAGGATATAACCTGAGAACACAATAGGGTATTCGGGGATTTAAAAAAAAACAAAAAAAAAAAATCATATTCCATATGTAAAAACTGGGAATCCAAGCGCACCTGAACAATTCTGATCAGGGACTGCTCAGGTGCTCAAATCGCCATTTCAATCTTTGCTTTAGCCGCGCTTTTCAGAACTGTTTCAGCCAATTAGCTAACAGCATAATTGCCTTGATTAAAGTATGAAAAATCCACCGCTGCCTACAAGAATAACTACGCCTTGTCTTGCAAAATAAATCAATGTGAAACGCTGCCAGTCGCATTTACTATTTCAAATTAACACGTAGAAACAGGGATGTTTTACTTAATGGGACATGTTTCCCGCGAAGCGGAATTAAAGCTTTCGGGTTTTTCACTTTATTCACTTTCTTTTTTTTGTAGCCAGGTCATTTAACCAGGAGGTAACAAGGAACTTTTACACCTGTCCTCAAATCAAATCAGAAGACCTCGTCCTCTTAATTTCCTCCCATAAAAAGAATGGAAGAAGAAAGACTTTTCAAGATGTTGATTCTATAGAATATCTTAAATAATTCCATTGGATGTAGGTTCGATCGCGACAGGACGTTCAGCGACGAGAGTTTCTTGAAGAAAGATGTGGCGCTTCATCCTCTTTCGTTATTCGTTCTGCTTCAACATTAATCTTTTCATGCCAGTGATTTTACTGTATCGGACACTCAGTTATTTTCATTGTTTAACTTAATTTTTGCAAAACAGGTTGTTTGAACTTTAGTCATAAAAGGCAAAGTTTCAAGATGTGCAGATTTTAAGCAATACGAAACGAAATAAATATAAGCTGCATTAAGCTCTTTTTTAGCTCACGTCAGCAAACATGCCCCTATTATTATTATTATTATTATGTTACATACGGGGCTTACATGACGTTGCTACCTGGTGTAGGTTATTTTAAAATTTCAAGACTAATTTAAATAGCTTTGGTATTGGCTTAATCAGCGATCTGAGTAAAAGTGAAGTCTATTGTCTGAAAGCTAGAGTTCAATGATCGCATGATTTGTCTTCATGATTGCATTCCATATTTTTGCTTCATTTTATTTCTTTATTCTTTATGTTTTGCCATTTCACACGCTAATAAATGCATTAGGATCTAGGCCTCTAGCTTACTGTAAATATAAAAACAGAGGTGATCCATTGAACAAATGAGGGCCAGCTGTATATGAGCCGAAAGGTGTGTGTTTTTCCTTTCATCAAGCTGTTTTATGTTTTGCAATTACATGAACGCCTCCCAGTGGATGCTCTTTGTATTACAGGGAAAGATCTGTTGAAGAAGTAAAAAAAAAAAAAAAAAACTGGGAATATGCAGTTGAAGACTTTAGGAGTTAAATAAATAAAACGTAGGCTAAAGAACAGCAACAAGTTCTTTGCTTTTAGTCGTTTGTCTATTTTAAATGACGTGGCCTAAGATCTTTAATTAAAGATTGGACCTTTTTAAGTCGACGTTTCCGACGTTTAGCTATAAAAACGATCCACTGAGACGAATATATAGGGCGAAGAGAAGAAGTCTGACTGGCATACAACAAGAAAAACAAACATACGTTCTCAATTTCCGAACATTTACGTCTGAGAAGCCGCGATATCGTCCTTCAACAGAGCCAGTTGGCGAACATTGGCCGCCATCTTGTGGTAAAACGAGTAAAGTCCACATGAAGAAATCTGGTTCCTCGAACTGTCAGTTAATGATTATAAGGTCTATACGAATGATTTAAAATATACATAGCAATATATCGCGTAAGAAAACAACCCAATTTGTCACTACACCGTCAATCCATTAACCTATCCCGCGTATTTTTCAGGAAAGAGCGGGAACGGCCTTTGGTCAATTGAATGTGTCTGGCTTCTAGTGTTGTTCACTTCCAGTTATTTTTTAGCTTCATATTGCACACTGGTATTTTAATGTAACCTGTTGTGTTAATTATAAACACACTGCTTTGTAGTGAAAACCGTTTTAATATTCTTTGATATTCTTCTCGCCGGAAGTCTCGCACATTCACAGCAAAATATCTCACTTCCTCGTTGAAAAATTGGTGAATAGGCTTACAAAATGGAGTAAATATATTTCTTGTACACATGCCAACATACAAGAAACAGCAACTAAGGAAAATTAATAATAATATCAGAGCCTACTAAAACATATGAAATCCAATAAGCATTTTTTTTTGTGCTTTACTCAACATCATGTTAAATAAAGTTTATGTTGACAAATTATGTTTAAAAAAAAAGTTTCCTTAAGACATCTCTTAAATGAACATCCAATCTAGTAGCATTTACTCCTTATTTTAACTTTTGGGTTTCGCTGTTGCTCCACCTTTTGTTTGTTTTTTTCTATCGATGGATCTCATACTTATAGAAGCTGAAAAAAAACAAGAAGAATATTGCGACTTTTTGTCTCAGAATATTGACTTTTTCCCCCTCAGAATTGTGAGATATAAAAAAGTCACAACTCAGACTTTATATCTCACAATTCCGACTTTAAATCTCACAATTCTGACTTTATAACTCACAATTCCGACTTTAAATCTCACAATTCTGACTTTATAACTCACAATTCTGACTTTATATCTCACAATTCTGACTTTATATCTCGCAATTCTGACTTTATATCTCACAATTCTGACTTTATATCTCACAATTCTGACTTTATAACTCACAATTCTGACTTTATAACTCACAATTCTGACTTTATATCTCACAATTCTGACTTTATATCTCACAATTCTGACTTTATAACTCACAATTCTGACTTTATATCTCACAATTCTGACTTTATATCTCACAATTCTGACTTTATATCTCACAATTCTGACTTTATATCCCACAATTCTGACTTTATATCTCACAATTCTGACTTTATATCTCACAATTCTGACTTTATATCTCACAATTCTGACTTTATAACTCACAATTCTGACTTTATATCTCACAATTCTGACTTTATAACTCACAATTCTGACTTTATATCTCACAATTCTGACTTTATATCTCACAATTCTGACTTTATATCTCACAATTCTGACTTTATATCTCACAATTCTGACTTTATAACTCACAATTCTGACTTTATATCTCACAATTCTGACTTTATATCTCACAATTCTGACTTTATAACTCACAATTCTGACTTTATATCTCACAATTCTGACTTTATATCCCACAATTCTGACTTTATATCTCACAATTCTGACTTTATATCTCACAATTCTGACTTTATAACTCACAATTCTGACTTTATATCTCGCAATTCTGACTTTATATCTCACAATTCTGACTTTATATCTCACAATTCTGACTTTATAACTCACAATTCTGACTTTATAACTCACAATTCTGACTTTATATCTCACAATTCTGACTTTATATCTCACAATTCTGACTTTATATCTCACAATTCTGACTTTATATCTCACAATTCTGACTTTATATCTCACAATTCTGACTTTATAACTCACAATTCTGACTTTATATCTCACAATTCTGACTTTATAACTCAATTCTGACTTTATAACTCACAATTCTGACTTTATATCTCACAATTCTGACTTTATATCTCACAATTCTGACTTTATAACTCACAATTCTGACTTTATATCTCACAATTCTGACTTTATATCTCACAATTCTGACTTTATAACTCACAATTCTGACTTTATATCTCACAATTCTGACTTTATATCCCACAATTCTGACTTTATATCTCACAATTCTGACTTTATATCTCACAATTCTGACTTTATAACTCACAATTCTGACTTTATATCTCGCAATTCTGACTTTATATCTCACAATTCTGACTTTATATCTCACAATTCTGACTTTATAACTCACAATTCTGACTTTATAACTCACGATTCTGACTTTATATCTCACAATTCTGACTTTATATCTCACAATTCTGACTTTATATCTCACAATTCTGACTTTATATCTCACAATTCTGACTTTATATCTCACAATTCTGACTTTATATCTCACAATTCTGACTTTATAACTCACAATTCTGACTTTATATCTCACAATTCTGACTTTATATCTCACAATTCTGACTTTATAACTCACAATTCTGACTTTATATCTCACAATTCTGACTTTATATCTCGCAATTCTGACTTTATATCTCACATTTCTGACTTTATATCTCACAATTCTGACTTTATAACTCACAATTCTGACTTTATATCTCACAATTCTGACTTTATATCTCACAATTCTGACTTTATATCTCACAATTCTGACTTTATATCTCACAATTCTGACTTTATATCTCGCAATTCTGACTTTATATCTCACATTTCTGACTTTATATCTCACAATTCTGACTTTATAACTCACAATTCTGACTTTATATCTCACAATTCTGACTTTATATCTCACAATTCTGACTTTATATCTCACAATTCTGACTTTATATCTCACAATTCTGACTTTATATCTCACAATTCTGACTTTATAACTCACAATTCTGACTTTATATCTCACAATTCTGACTTTATAACTCACAATTTTGACTTTATATCTCACAATTCTGACTTTATAACTCAATTCTGACTTTATAACTCACAATTCTGACTTTATATCTCACAATTCTGACTTTATATCTCACAATTCTGACTTTATAACTCACAATTCTGACTTTATATCTCACAATTCTGACTTTATATCTCACAATTCTGACTTTATAACTCACAATTCTGACTTTATATCTCACAATTCTGACTTTATATCCCACAATTCTGACTTTATATCTCACAATTCTGACTTTATATCTCACAATTCTGACTTTATAACTCACAATTCTGACTTTATATCTCGCAATTCTGACTTTATATCTCACAATTCTGACTTTATATCTCACAATTCTGACTTTATAACTCACAATTCTGACTTTATAACTCACAATTCTGACTTTATATCTCACAATTCTGACTTTATATCTCACAATTCTGACTTTATATCTCACAATTCTGACTTTATATCTCACAATTCTGACTTTATATCTCACAATTCTGACTTTATAACTCACAATTCTGACTTTATATCTCACAATTCTGACTTTATATCTCACAATTCTGACTTTATAACTCACAATTCTGACTTTATATCTCACAATTCTGACTTTATATCTCGCAATTCTGACTTTATATCTCACATTTCTGACTTTATATCTCACAATTCTGACTTTATAACTCACAATTCTGACTTTATATCTCACAATTCTGACTTTATATCTCACAATTCTGACTTTATATCTCACAATTCTGACTTTATATCTCACAATTCTGACTTTATATCTCACAATTCTGACTTTATAACTCACAATTCTGACTTTATATCTCACAATTCTGACTTTATAACTCACAATTTTGACTTTATATCTCACAATTCTGACTTTATATCTCACAATTCTGACTTTATATCTCACAATTCTGACTTTATATCTCGCAATTCTGACTTTATATCTCACAATTCTGACTTTATATCTCACAATTCTGACTTTATATCTGACAATTCTGACTTTATAACTCACAATTCTGACTTTATATCTCGCAATTCTGACTTTATATCTCACAATTCTGACTTTATATCTCACAATTCTGACTTTATATCTGACAATTCTGACTTTATATCTCACAATTCTGACTTTATATCTCACAATTCTGACTTTATATCTCACAATTCTGACTTTATAACTCACAATTCTGACTTTATATCCCACAATTCTGACTTTATATCCCACAATTCTGACTTTATATCTCGCAATTCTGACTTTATATCTCCCAATTCTGACTTTTTTTCTTGCAATTGTAACTTTATATCTCGCAATTCTCTGAAAAAAGTCAGAATTGTGAGATAAAAAGTCCCAATAATTCATCTTTTGTATGGAAACGGGCTTCCATACATACGTGATTGCTGGACTCCCAAACCCTCATTTGGTGACGTAATAGCTTTTGGGAGGAGTTGAGGCGTATTTTGCAGTAGCTTCATTTGTCCAGCAGGTGTCAGGGTCGTGTTATGTTTTTTGTTTTTTTTTCACAAATATTAGGAAAGATATATGACAATCCTTTTGTGTAAAAAAAGGATCAATTAAAACGGTTTATACTGACTGATCTTCACAAAAGTGATATGGAGTTCATGTATAACAAGTGCAAGAAAGTCTTTTACAAACATCAAGCTGTGTCAGTGTAATATAATAGGATGAATAGGCAGCGATAAGGGGGAAATAATGATTTTAGTTTTAACACATTTCCCTTCACTAGTTCATTTTTGAAATATCTAAGAACAAACATTGGTATTATATTATTATTCAAAAAGCCTTTGCCATGAATTTAGTTGCAGTTTTAGCAACTAATGCATACGAACTTCCCAATTAATAACTATATCAACTATTTGTGAAAGGCAAAACTATTTTCATGATTAAAATGCAGTGTTAAAATGCTGTAACTGCATTGAAAAGCAAGCAAAGCTAATTGAAGTTAATGTAACTAAACCCAAGATAATAATAGTAATAATGACTTTTATTATTTTTATAATGTGTATGATTAAATGATATTTTACAATTCTCGCTCAGCACGCCATTTAATCCGTCTTTAATTTTGCCACTTGAGTAGATGAATTAATTATTCTGCTGTTTTCATTCATAATTGATGGATAATGCAGACAGAGCTGTATCAGATTGCATCAAGATTGTGCAGTAGGTTTCTACAACTACCGCACTATTACCGCATTATTACTGTTTTGCACTACTATCTTCATAAGTCACTTTAATTTTTTTTATTCTTTTGTTGTTGTTGTCAATTGTTACCTTGTTACCGGTATACATCGAGGGTCTGAGAGTAACCAAATTTCAATTCTCTGTATTTGTGCTGTATATATGGCAGAACTGACAATGACGTTTGACTTATCAATAAAAACAAACTCTAGTTCTTATGCTATAATGTTATAATGAGTGTAGCTTGTGAAATATTTTAGAATGCATATTATCATATAATTATGATGGCTTATAATAAACCTAATATGGTTAATTAGCCTCTGTATTATGATGTTTATGATGTTTATGATGTTAAGATTTTTATGTTTTCTCGTTCTATCTATATCCATCCATCTATCTATCTATCTATCTATCTATCTATCTATCTATCTATCTATCTATCTATCTATCTATCTTTCTATCTATCTATCTATCTATCTATCTATCTATCTATCTATCTATCTATCTATCTATCTATCTATCTATCTATCGTCTATCTATCTATCTTCTATCTATATCTATCTATCTATCTATCTATCTATCTATCTATCGTCTATCTATCTATCTTCTATCTATCTATCTATCTATCTATCTCTATCTGTCTGTCTATCTATCTATCTATCTATCTATCTATCTATCTATCTATCTATCTATCGTCTATCTATCTATCTTCTATCTATCTATCTATCTATCTATCTATCTATCTATCTATCTATCTATCTCTATCTGTCTGTCTATCTATCTATCTATCTATCTATCTATCATTCTATCCATATATCTATCTATCTATCATTCTATCCATCTATCTATCTATCTATCTATCTATCTATCTATCTATCTATCTATCTATATCCATCTATCTATCTTCTATCTATCTATCTATCTATCTATCTATCTATCTATCTATCTATCTATCATTCTATCCATCTATCTATCTATCTATCTATCTATCTATCTATCTATCTATCTATCTATCTATCTATCTATATATCTATCTATCTATCATTCTATCCATCTATCTATCTATCTATCTATCTATCTATCTATCATCTATCTATCGTTCTATCTATCTATATCCATCCATCTATCATTCTATCCATCTATCTATTTATCTATCTCGTTCTATCTATCTATATCCATCCATCCATCTATCTATCTATCTATCTATCTATCTATCTATCTATCTATCTATCCATCTATCCATCTATCTATCTATCATCTATCTATCTATCTATCTATCTATCTATCGTTCTATCTATCTATCTATCTATCTATCTATCTATATCCATCCATCTATCATTCTATCCATCTCATTCTATCTATCTATTGATCTATCATTCTATCTATTTATTCATTTATTTAGATTATTTATTTAAAAATATGCATGTGTAACATAAGAGTGAAAACATACTGACAAGCAACAACTTTACAACAAAAATAATAATAAAAAAAAAAAATCTCGGGGAGTGATGACTCGGTAGCGAATCGGTTCAGTGAACAAACCGTCCAAATGATTCTCTACAAAGGGCTCTCGTTTTTCGCTCCACGCCTGTTGATGGCAGTCATCGAAGCAACCAAGTGTCGATCGTCACTGCATTGCATTCTGGGATCTGAGAACGGGCGATCCTCCATCTTGCTTTTTAACCATACAACATAAATGGTACCGTGCAGTTAAACAATCACGCTGTTATTAAACACTTTGTTTCCAAACAAGACTATTTATTGTCATGCAGTCGGGACTGATTCTTTGAGTGTGTCATTTGGGTCTCGTTTGAAAGGCGATCCGATGCTTTAGACGTGTTCGGTGTCCCGATTCACTGCTACTCGAACTCTGACGGCGTTAGAAATGGGTCGTTCGCGGAGCCGCAGCTCTTCCCGCTCCAAGCACTCCAAAAACAGCAAGCACAGTAAAAAGCGAAGCCGCTCGCGATCGAGGTCCCGGGACAAAGAGAGGAAGAGGCGCTCGAAGTCCCGAGAGTCCAAAAGGAGTCGGAAGAGAGAATCGCGCTCTCGCTCCAAATCTAACACGGCCACGTCTCGACGGGACCGGGAGAGAGCCGCCTCACCGCCTGAGAGGATTGATATTTTCGGAAGGGCGATAAGTAAGAGGAGCGCCGTGGACGAGAAGCAGAAGAAAGAGGAAGAAGAGAAGAGGATCGAAATGGAAAGGCAGAGGAGAATGTGAGTACGCGCACTTTCCAAATGACGGACGTTGTAGGGTATAGACTTCACCTGAATAGTGTGAGCCACACGAGGACCCGTACAACAAGTACTGTGACGAGAAGAAGGCTACCATGTTGTTTTTTTGTTTTGTTTTTGTGCATGTCATCGTGTTCTGCAGTGTGTCTTGTGATATTAGTATGTGCACGTGGGGTTTCGCGCCACATTTATCAAGATACTGCCATAAATATTTGAATATTTACTATCGTACATTGAGCTTCGGCAAAGCATTGAAAGATGTTCAAAATATAACCGCAATACATTGTATTTTGGGCTTGTGAAGCGAGTGGATTAACAAAATCTTAGTTTTTGTTCGAATACGTTACTAAACACCAATAAATCAGCCTAATGACTGTTCGCAAACAGTTTGATTGACAGGCGATCTGACCAATCATAACCGCGAATCCGCCATTTTGTCCGACAAAGCGGTCAGGGGAGTTAGTAGATTAACGTTGGTGAACTTGAACTTGAAAAATTGCGCATACTCGCGTCTTTCCGCGCTTGAAACAACATTCCTTCTGATGTTGATGCTATAAATGAACTAGTATGAAGAGATGATCGCTTCACGAGGAGCTACAGCGATCTGTCACGACACATTAAAGAGACGCTATACGCTAATTATTGTTTAAACTTCTTTAAAAAATGACCATATATTAAATATGAAATTGTTTCATATGTTGTCAGTGTCCTCTTTGCTCCTCGATGTATTTTTCACTCCGTGAGAACATGATGTGTGGCGTGAAAGCGCATGGCTTGTCGGACATAGCAACAGTAACTAATGGGAGGCGGGTCTTTGCAAAGAGTCAATTAAATGAAGTTTAGAAACTAAATTCGTGTTGTCAAAGTCATCTGTTGAGGTTCTGAACACGACGGCCAATCAGAAGTGTTCACGAATCCGCTCGACCAGCTCTCAAAGCATTACGTTTTTAAAATTTCAGTATCGAACCCAAATGATGGCTAAATTAATGTCCTGAATTTGAACTTTGATTATTAACATTATTATTACTATATTAAAAATTATGTAATTAAGAGATATACGAGCTGTGTAGTTATTATATATAAAGAAACGTTTCCCCAAGCATTAAATTAACATTGATCGCAATTTTGGACTTTATCAGACCACTACGCTTTGAAGTTGCACAATGGCAGATGTTCATGTTGTTTACCTGTCCTGCTTTATTTCCTTTTTACGTTTTGTGTGACTAACCCGCTGTAATTTCCTCTTTCTTAGTCGACAGCAGGAGATCGAGGAGCGGCTGATCGAGGAGGAGACGGCGCGGCGCGTAGAGGAACTCGTGGCCAAACGCGTGGAGGAGGAACTGGAGAAGCGAAAGGATGAGATTGAGAGAGAAGTGTTGCGACGGGTGGAGGAGGCCAAACGCATCATGGAGAAGCAGTTGCTGGAGGAGCTGGAGAGACAGAGACATGCGGAGCTGGCTGCTCAGAAAGCTCGGGAGGTAACCGTGAATGTGAACAGGCAGCGCAGAATTTATGTGCTTATTAAAGCTGATTAAATGGGTTAGGTTCCTGTAGTTTTGTTGGAATTGGGCCTGTTTCACGCCACACACACACACACACACGAAAGCAACATGTTTAGTAGGAGGGGTGAGGGGACCGATTCACACATGAATCACAATTCTAACGATTCGAATCGATTCATAAGATTCAAAAATCAATATTCTAAACGTCTGTTAATAACATGATGTTGGTGGAGCAAAGAGCAGTGCAGCATCCGGACAGTTTAGAGAGCGCACGCGTGCAATGAAGACAAATAATATAATATTTTGAAAATATTATCTTAAAAAGATATAACTACTGGCTCACGTCAGGCTTTTTTTTAGTTTTCTAGATATTCAGAAATATAGTATATTTTTGCCAGATATTAGAAAAAATGCCAAACAAGCCCCTTAAACCTCTTTGGGCAGAACTGACCCAAAAAATTGACGTTTTTCAATTTTATTTTAATATTTTGCTTCATCGGAATGGGATGACACTCGCTGACTTGTTTCATTAACTGTCAAGACGCTTAAAAAAAAAAAATCATGGACGTGAATCGGATATGTTACGGCCTTTTAATCGGAGTTATTGCATTTATTGAAAGATTTATATTAATTGAACTCTCTCTTTTATATATATTTGTATGTATATGTTTTGTATTGGAAGAAATTAGCTCATAAAATTGAATAAATGTTGCATAGTGTCATAAAATCCCCTCAAAATTGTAAATGATAATCAAAAAATATTATTTAACAAAAATATATTACTGAAAAAAAAACCCATTTCTGTCACTTTTGACCCAAAAATGAAGGGGCTCAGAAACTCAATACAACAAACGGACATGACAAAACTTTACCGGGGAACAAATCTAAACAATAGAAGTAATATTTCCAATATCCTAAAAAATTTAAAAAGCCAAGAAATAGTTCAAAAATAAAAATATTTAGAAATTATAAAATGATTAATGATGAAAAACAATAACATGAAATTGAAAAATAATAATTAGTTTTATTTAAAATCAATTTTTCTATTATATAAGAAGGTTATATATATATATATATTATATATATATATATATATATATATATATATATATATATATATATATATATATATAATCAATTTTTTACTTTATGCATGAATCGAAATTTGATTAAAAATTGAATCAATTTGAATCGAATCTTGAAAAAGATTCCCATCCCTAATATCTAGGCATTCATATTAACAGTGCCGCGGGATAAAGGAAATATTGGATATTGTAAACCAAAAATCGCGTTATTTTCTAATCGGAGCTGCAGTTTATTTGTGGGAAAGCGCAACACAAGCCCGCGGTTGCTTTCGTAATGTGAACCGTACGAGTGTGTGGTGTAAAACAGGCTTAAGGCTCTGATATACTCGCAGCGAAGTTCTTTCATTCTTCGTTCAGGGGTAAAAAGAAGGTTGAAATATCGTTGCGGCGAACATCCTGACAGCGCCCACCCTGATGAGAGCAGGCGAAATATGTAAATGTGTATAATTTAAGGAACCATGTGATCGTAGCTACCTGGAGTCACGTCACATTTATTTATTTAGCCGTTTTACAGTTTCACACAAGAGAAACGGTGTCAGTGTCGCTTTCAATTAGACTTCAGTTTCTTCTCCAAGACTTCAATTTGCCACTTCATAGAAGGCGGAGCCTCAGAGCCACACCCACCTATTGCATCATCACCACGGCGGACCGATGGTGCGCTTGCCAGCTGGAGGGAAAGTTCGCTTTTTAAAATCTGATGTTTGCTCACGATAACGTTCAGTTCGGTTCTTCGATTTCGCTGGAAGTATGTCAGGGCCTTCAGCCTAATTCCTCTCAGAAATGAAAAGATTGAATTGTTTTGCAATTGCAGCTCTAATCTCACACACATCACGGTTCTACCGTTCTATTATCTTTAAATTTCATCATGTTTCACAGTTTTCTTGAACAAAACGGCTCGTGCACAAATTCCATGAGCTTGTGTTGCTATTCGCCTGAACTTCACTATCCCTCTCAGTTGTTTACGAATAGAAGTGATGAAAGTTGTTCACGCTTCTGTTGCTCCTAAACGCCATTTGAGCTGACCGCTCCTCAGACGGCACTTCACTGTGTGGCCTTTTTTCTGAGAGTGAGATGTAAGTAGAGAAGTACCGAGAACACAGGTCAGTGGTTTGAAAGAACCTCCCTCTCTGATTGGTGGAACATTGTACTATTAAAAAACAAAGAACGTATTCCCAATATGACCCTGACTCCTCTAGGAACTTTATTCGTGAGTGAAGGACAAGTTTACTGTAGGTTTATCCATGTCTGGTGAGCTAAATGTATCTTTATTATCTACTCATTTACGTGTTTGCTCAAGTTTGTGCCACTCATTTTTAGGATTTCTGTCACTACGACTCACATTAAAGCGGTTTGATTTCGCAGGAGGAAGAGAAATCGAAGCGTGAAGAACTGGAGAAAATCCTGGTGGAGAACAATCGCAAGATAGCCGACGCTCAAGCTAAACTGGTAAGCGTGGTTTCGTCATGTAACGTTTCTTTATGCGACTTTTAAGTTGAGAAACGAATATAATGCACATCAGAACGATTTCTGAAGGATCATGTGACCCTGAAGACTGGAGTAATGATGCTGGAAATTCAGCTTTGATCACCGGATATGAATTATATTTTACTACATATTCACATAGACAAAATTGCAGTGTTTTTTCACAAATATTACTGTTTTCACTGTACTTTTAATCAAGAAGAGATCAGAAGAGATTTCAGCCGTCGCACAAATAAGTACAACTGAACAAAGAAACGAGTGAAAATTTTCAATTAAGTTTTTAAAAAAAAGTTTTAAGATTTTCATTCATGTAAAATAACGCCGCATTTTATAAATAAGTAGTTACAGAAGTTATTCAGTCAAGAGGATCGAGTCTTTTAACGTCAGGAATATTAGGCTGCTGTCACTTTAACAGCTGTGTGGATCCATATATATATATATATATATACATATATACTCTTTATGTTTGCTTAATCTACTGTGTTTACGAGGATATTTGACATGTGGAGTTCTCGAGTGGTTTAAAGGGTTAATTCACCCAGAAATATAAATTCAGTCATTAATTCCCCTCCCTCGTTTCGTTCTACACCTTCGTTCATCTTCAGAACACAAATGAAGATATTTTTGATGAAATCCAATGGTTCAGTGAGTCTCTATTGACAGCCATGAACACTTTCAATGTCCAGAAAGATACTAAAACTACAAAGCCACGAGAAAACTTTTTGTGCGCCAAAAAACCCCAAAATAACAACCATTGAAATTTGGAAACATTTCGAATCATTTATGACGTAACGAAGCCTCGTTTACTGAAATCACGTGACCGAACCACTGATTCGAATCAAAAGATTCGTAAAGCTTCACGAATCAGTGTTTTGAACTCGTCCATCACTAGATATTGTCGAATAAAGTCGGTATTTAGTTTTTTCTCGCCTCTTTATAATATTAAGGTTGATCCACTGTAGTCACATGACCTGTTTTAAATATGTTTTAGTATCTTTCTGGACATTGAAAGTGTTCATCAATAGAGACTCACTGAACCATCAGATTTCATCAAAAATATCTTCATTTGTGTTCTGAAGATGAACGAAGATCTTACGGGTGTAGAACGACATGAGAGTGAGGAATTAATGACTGAATTTACATTTTTGAGTGAACTAACCCTTTAAACTCATATTAAAATGCACACAAAGGAATCAAATTCCAGTATCTTGATTTTCGATTCCCAAATCTAGTCAGAATTTTCAGATGAAGCAATAAACGCTGTTGTTCGTGTCGAGCACCTAGAGTCCTTGCGAACTCGCACTAACACTGTCGTCTCATTCAGAGCCAATGTCCCCTACACGGTGTAGCCATGTGGAACATTAATGTTGCATAAGCACTACTGGACATGTTTTGTCTTTAAGAAAAAAGGAGACCACAGTTTCGTTATGGTCCTGATGTTCCTCTCAGTTGCACCTGTCAACACGTAAAAACCGAACGGCCAGACTATTGTTAAAACGCTTTCGTACGTTAAATTGAACGATTGCTCGAAGCTTTTAATTAAAGCATCTACAGATTATAAATGCATTTCCTAATACATGCGTACTCGTGCATGAAGAGTCTTGAATGTTTTGTATTTAATATATATATTTATTTTTAGGGGTTCAAGCGCTGAAACCCAATTGTAATTAAGATTTCCAAGCATCAACATTGTCCAATAAAAGTGATCAGGCAGACCAAACCGTAAGTCGTTGAGGGCTGGTAGAACTCACACTCTCTACAACATCACCAAGGATCGGCCTGACGGGGGCGCTACCGCGCTGAAAAGTATGAAATGGCTCTTAACTCCTAAAGCACTTGGCGTAGGCTAGAGTGTCTTACATCTTTGGGATCCTTGGCATTATTTTTGGATATTTTTGAATTTTTTTTTTAGGTTTTTGCCCTGATTGGAACCAATCCAGGGCGGCAAGATTCTCTTGAGTCTTTCAAAAAACAGTTGATTCATGATCTCCAAAATGCTTGTAGTGGGCGGAGCCTGTTTTACTAAAATAGCTGAATGGAATGAGATCATTTCGCCAAACTCGGCAAGCGCTCATTCTGCGGTCGCTTGGAAAACGGACGCGGCGACTGAAGAAACGTGGAGAAAAAGTTAGCTAAAAAATGGCTACAACCCTTAGTCTGATTGACTTGAAAAGCTGCCGTCAGTCAAGGTTAACGGAGGCCGATCAGAAGGAAACTCGTGGGGTCCGTTTGACTCACGGCCGTACAGGCTTTTGAGAAATTCGAAAGAAATCCGGGTTGCGTTTTTCGCGTATTTGAAGTAGAAATGTTTTTACTTTTCAGCAAGGATGTGAAATTGATAAAAAGTGATATTAAAGACCAGTAAAAGTTTCTATTTGGAATAAATGCTGTTTTTAACTTTTTATTCGTCAAAAATGCTGAAAAAAGTATCCAAGGTTCCAAAAAAAATGAAGCAGCACAGCCGTTTCCAACATTAATAATAACTGAGTATCAAATCGGCATGTTAGAATGATTTCTGAAGGATCATGTGACACTGAAATAAAAAAAACGTGCATAATTTCTGCAATAAAAATATATTTTTTACATATTGAATAAGTTATAATTAATTGCATGCAAAAAAGATGAATTTTGTATAAATTTCCAATTAATTTCTTTTAAGTTCCTGTGGAACATGTGCATAACAATTGCTGCTATAAAAATATATATATTTTATTTGACATATTTAATCAATTAGAATTAATTGGATGCAAAAAAGTTCCATTTTATATAAATTTCCAATTAATTTCTGTTAAGTTCCCGTGGAAAGTTTCAAGAAATTTACCGAAAACTTTCCGCCCTTTTGCAACCCTGCTTATCACCAATACAGGAAACTGTTCTGGAGAGATAACCGATTCCAAATGACATGACACAAATTGTAGTTAGTAACAAAATCAATTACATTACATAATCGGATTACTGAGACCAAACGTATTTGAGTACTTTTTATATTTTAATATTGATTTGAATAGGATACTATTGATATAAAAACACAAAGAGAAAGTATTCCGTTCTATTATCAACAACATGAATTGCGTTACATGTTATATTACGTCAAGGTTTTCTAAACCGGGGTTTGTGACGGAATCCTAGTTTAATGAAAAGCTATTAATTGAATCATGAAAAAGGGCTTTTTTTTATAAAGGAACATGTCAATGAATAATTTACCGCCGTTGTGAGAATAAGATGTAATCACTAAAAAAAAGTACAATTATAATCTAATTACAAGTACTTTTTGGAATCTGATTTCGTAATCTGGATCAGTTACACTATCCCTTATTCGCCAGTTAATATTTACCTTGTTAAAAAATTACTGTAAATTTTACAGTATAATACTGGCAGCAGGGTTGCCAGCCAGTTACTGTAAAATTTACAGTAGTGTTACAGTAATTTAATTACAGAATTTCCCTGTATTCTCTGATTACAGTAAATAACTGTATTTTTTAAATGACGACGGGTCAATTTACAGCAATATGCTGTATTATTAAAAAACAGCCAGCGGCTGTAAAATAATGCTGTATTTTTTACAGTAATTCATTACGGTGAACTATTAAAAATGACTGTAAATTTTACAGTATAATACTGGCAGCAGGGTTGCCAGCCAGTTACTGTAAAATTTACAGTAGTGTTACAGTCATTTAATTTACAGAATTTCCCTGTATTCTCTGATTACAGTAAATAACTGTATTTTTTAAATGACGAAGGGTCAATTTACAGCAATATACTGTATTAAAAACAGCCAGCGGCTGTAAAATAATGCTGTAATTTTTACAGTAATTCAACAGTTAAAAAATTACTGTAAATTTTACAGTATAATACTGGCAGCAGGGTTGCCAGCCAGTTACTGTAAAATTTACAGTAGTGTTACAGTCATTTAATTTACAGAATTTCCCTGTATTCTCTGATTACAGTAAATAACTGTATTTTTTAAATGACGAAGGGTCAATTTACAGCAATATACTGTATTAAAAACAGCCAGCGGCTGTAAAATAATGCTGTAATTTTTACAGTAATTCAACACTGTTAAAAAATTACTGTAAATTTTACAGTATAATACTGGCAGCAGGGTTGCCAGCCAGTTACTGTAAAATTTACAGTAGTGTTACTGTAATTTAATTTACAGAATTTCCCCGTATTCTCTGATTACAGTAAATAACTGTATTTTTTAAATGACGAAGGGTCAATTTACAGCAATATACTGTATTATTAAAAACAGCCAGCGGCTGTAAAATAATGCTGTAATTTTTACAGTAATTCAACACTGTTAAAAAATTACTGTAAATTTTACAGTATAATACTGGCAGCAGGGTTGCCAGCCAGTTACTGTAAAATTTACAGTGGTGTTACTGTAATTTAATTTACAGAATTTCCCTGTATTCTCTGATTACAGTAAATAACTGTATTTTTTTTAAATGACGAAGGGTCAATTTACAGCAATATTCTGTAAATTTGAGTCAAACCAACACATGACCCCAGAATGCATTGCAGTTTACAGCAATATGCTGTATTATTAAAAAACAGCCAGCGGCTGTAAAATAATGCTGTAATTTTTACAGTAATTCATTTAAGCTCCTTTTTTTTTTCTGTCCTGCAGGCAGAGGAACAACTCCGAATAGTTGAAGAGCAGAGAAAAATTCACGAGGAGCGTATGAAGTTGGAGCAAGAGCGACAGAAACAGCAGAAAGAAGAACAGAAGATCATTTTGGGGAAAGGGAAGTCGAGGCCTAAACTGTCTTTCTCTTTCAAGGCCTCAGAGTGATGAAAACAATCTGGCCGGGGTTTCTCCAGACTTTCTCCAGACCACCTCTCCGCGTGAGGCGTTTGTGCTGCGGCGCAAGTTCTTCTTCGTAGGTCTCGTGTGGTGTGTTTCAAATTCTCAGAACGACGGGAACAAACAGTTTGTCAAATTTCCTTCAGTTTTTTTTCCCGTTTTACCTGTCTGTTTTGTATTACTGACTCCTGTGTAGATAACCTCCACTTGTCCTCCATGTAGTACCTGCAAACACATTTGGTGCATGGCACAGGTAGGTTTAAAAAAAAAAAAAAAAAAAAAAAAGGACCGGCCTGACCTGCTGGATCATCCAAATGGTTTCCGCTTTCACTAATTCAAGACCTCGACAGATTTTCCTGGCTGATTCGATTGAAGAATTTTTATTTTTTTAAAAGTCCATCCCTCTATTTTGAACGGCACAGACCACTACGATTTGAATGGTATCCAGTCCGACTAAGAAGCATCATAAAACAAGAGTACCCTCCTTTTATCATTTTTACTTCCACTTTAATAACTGTACATTGAAGAGATAATAAAGGGTACCTGGTTGTTGCATGTCAGTGAGCTGTGTATACGTCAGTCATGAGATGCTTTTAGAGGTGATTTGAGTGAACGGTTGCTGATTGATTGGCCAGAATTTGTGTTTGTGGTCTGATTAAATATTTGACCCAGTTATCACGGATATGTCAAGAATCTCCAATAAATCCATGAATGTGTCGTGTTTCTGATATTTATTTGCATACTTTTATTAACTTGTGTAGTTACAGGATTCAATGAAACGCTCTACAGAAAACAAAAACAAATAAAGCATCTAAAATCAAATTTGGAAAAAAAAATGAGATTTTTGTCAGACGCAAAAGCTGGAAGAATCAGATTTCTGAAGTGGAAACTGGGGAAATGTGCTATTTATATCATCAAAATCTCATTTATCTATTATTACATTAATAATAATTATTATTATTACTTAGTTTGATTATTACCATTTTTGCTCTGGTTTTACTACAACTCACCAGTAAACTATTGCATTATTAATAGTAACTATTGTAAAAGCAGTTCAAAAAAAATAAAAGCCTATTGTGTTATTACAAAAGTATTACTTTACAAAAGCACATTAAACAACATTAACATAAGATAAATAAAATGACGTTTAACAAATATATATAACATTTATTATTGCGTTTAATGTTTTCATTTCATTGTGTAGGTCCTATACAACTTTAACTACAATTAGCGCAAAGTTGCAAGTGTATTATTTTTTATTTTGTCATTTTTTATTTATTCTTATCCTGGTGTTGTACCTCAATTGTTGTGGAAATTCTGCGTTGTAAAATTGTGCAAAACAGACTTTTTTTGAGGTCCTGTTATAAAACATTCAAACAACAGTTTAATATAGTATGAATAGATAGCATGAAACCGTTAACGATGTTTGTTTTTATAATCTACGATAATGGCGGTCCAAAGTTACGACCAAATGAACATAATCACTACACGATTGTTCCGATAACCTGTATGTAAGTTGGGCGTTTTGGCGGTTGTTTTGAACGAGCTGTAAAACGGGGACATTTCCGCGCACAGAACACCAAAAAGCGCGGGAAAACGGGGACGTCTGGTCACCCTTATCAGTCGGGATAAACAATTAGCATTAATTGGGTTTAGTAATGTTTTACGCCATCACCTAACGCTTTCAATCCACAGCCTAATTAATAGTTTGTTTGACACCTCTGTTATTTCGGCAAATACACAATTGTTTGGCGCTCGAGCGCAGGCAGACGATGGAAGTGCAAACGAATCTCAGATTAACACCACTCCACATCCAATTATCGCTCACCTGTTAATTTTTCCTTTTGATTACTGTCCCAACACTCAAAAGGACAATAAACAAAAGTTGCCCGAGCCATTGATTTCTCTCAGGCATCTAATATTTTACCCGCGTAATTTCAGAGCTTAACGTTTAAAAGGATGACGAAATAACTCACTCGTGTGAGTAATTCAGATTTTTAAGACTTTTTTTTTTAGGTTTACGTGACTAAGCGGATTAAGTTTGAGGGAAATGCCTTTAGTACAAGCGGTTTAAATTAAAAATAAAAGATTAATCCATTTCGAACACGATTCGCGCGTTTTCACTAACGGTTTTTCAGTGTAACGTATGCTCTTGTTTTTGTAAATAGATAGATAGATCTACACAATGTATTCTGAAATGAAAGTACAAGCAGTTATCAATCTGTCATTTTTGTTTTTAACTTAAAACTTACCTTAAATCTCAATTTTGTAAAGTTTGTAAACACAACATATAATCTGTGTCTGCTAGCAGCCGTTGATAGGACAAATTTCTATTTTTTTTCTTCTTCTTTTTAAACGTTGAATTTCGATCATTTCAGGTCAACTTTGTGCTCAGGTAGTAGGCTAATGATTACAGTTTCCAGACTTCTGCGTTGTCGCCTTGAATTCAACGAGCTGTCACTCATTCAGCGTCATCCAATCGTGAGAGATGTGGGCGGGGCCTAACGGCAACACTGGGTTGTCCTAAGAAGTCTCCAAGCACGTCTTGAGGGCACTCCAAGACTGGCAGAGTTGAATGCAAAGACGAAGAACAGGAGAAGCACTGATGCTGCCTTTCGATTCGAGCTCAGTAACACCCGAATTTTAGAGCTATGCTGGTATCCCACGGAACCTGCTCTGTTTTACTGTTTTCTCTACATTCACAAGAAGTGTAGTCACTGCTTCTCTAAGGATGCATATTAAGACATTTTAATGTATAAAGAACCCGATTACATGGATTATCGCCCGCTGTCCGGCTATTTTGTTACATTTATTCTATAGAGTGCCTGTTGCGAAGGAGCTGTTATTTTTGGAATTCTTAGCAAATATTATTTTCTTTCTCTCGTTTCGAATTAAAACCCGTTTTCAGCCCAGCAACATCGGATTCTTCTCGCATTAAGTGGATCTCTCACTTATAATCAGGTTTGGACTGGTGAACTCTTTACATCGCAATGGATACAACTATGTGGAGTTATATATTTAGTCTCTTCGTGGTTGCTTGTCGAGTAAAACTGGCTCGATCAACAGTTTTAGAATCAATATATTGGAATACTTCGAACACCAAGTAAGTACACTTATAAATAAAGGCTCGTTGTATGGCAAGCAGCTTTAACATTTATTCTTCTACACTCCCTAAATCTCTTTTGTTACGGGTGGTTATTATTATTATTTGTACGCAACCTAATTGTGAATAGTTTATAATTTTATATAATATTGTCCATTTGATAATCGTACTTTACTGTTTATTTACTGTACCAATTACAACTAGTTGCGAAAAAAATTAATAATACTAGTTACAATTCTTATATCTCTAGTTGCAGTGGCGTTTTCGTGCTAGTAAAACACGAAAGTGTTACTTTCACAGATGCTAATGTGTATCAAACAGGAATAGAACTGAGAAATAAGTTCTAGTACGGTCGTCACCAGTTGGAAGTTGAACTATATCCATTTCAAAGGCTAAAATATGTACTGGAACTTCAGAGAATCAATATGCCGATTGGTAGGAAAGAACCAAAATATACCTCTAAAAAATGTACTTGAGGGTTCTTGAAGGTGTAGCGCAGAACCTTTCATTTTAAAAGTATATCTGTAATTACACCGTTGTATTTCTCCATTGATTTTTATTACCATGTCATAGTCATTTAAACACAAAACAGCCCACCAAACATATTCGTAATCCATGGCATTTTGTCGGAGGACCACCCACCTTTCCAGACTGCAGGGTATTAGTTACAATGATGCTTTATTGGCAGAAACATTGAGATGCAAGTACTTCCATTTGCAGAATGGAGGTCAACTCGTTGGGTTGTCCTTTACAAACTTCCACCATGTAGACGTTACTGTTCGTAAATGTTAATGCATACGCAATTAGCCTGTCAGAAAATATTGCAGGTAAATGCGATGTTTTGTTTAAATGATACGGTGAGATTGTAAACTCCATGTATTTGCTGAGGAAAAGCTGAGAGCAATCAAACTTGTGGAGACCTTACATCATGGTTAATATCGTGTAAGAGTGCTGAGCCACAGCCTAAATTTAGGACTGATTATAAGCTGAGAAATGTTAAAATGAAGAGTGGATTACAGCCTCTCGCTGATTGCCGCAGCCCTGAGCTCCTTTTTTTCCACCATGAAGCGTGTCTCCAAAGTCTTATGATAATTATGCATCTGTTCCTCCGTTCTGCGTCAGGACAAATAGTCTGAGTATGTTAAAAGAAAGGGCAATGCAATGAACTCGTACCGCTACTACTTTCCGAGGTGTTTTCTCAGCTGCCAAACTCTTGGTCAATCGGTCAACATGTCCCCAAACATGCGCTTTCACATTTTTGTTCATGCGTTTCGATTCCAACGTCTGGTCGCTCAAGTGAAGCTGCTTGCCTTCGGAGCACCGTGGTGAACCTGTATTCAAATAGATCAGTTTTGTTTAGATGCAGGATGACGTTCTTTTTAGATGCTAAGCTGTGGTGCGGCAGAGCTTTGCCGCGGGTTGTAATCGGTTTTCATGAGTTCCAGTAGCTCAGTGGGTCATCTTTGTCACAGAGCTTTGGAGACAAAAGGTGCGCTGGGATGAAGGCACTGTTCACCCCCCGTCCCGGTTTGTTCTCCACACAGAAGTTGGTACGGCAGGGGGCGGAGGAGGGGCACTCAAGCTTCCTGTCTTCTCAGGACCTCCAGCAGAACCTCAAGGGTCCCATTCTTAATGACTTTATGAGGATAGAAGCGACTCTTTTATTCCGCCTTATGGTGTTTTTAGGGGAAGCATGAGTGAGAATGGGAGCATGTCTGACTTTGTCATGGTAGATTTAAAGCATAAAAGGATAAATCCAAGTCTGTTTGCATGAGTTTAATGAGAAATCAACTTAATCTGTGAAACGGGAAATAATTGAAAGGTCAATTTCAGAACCCGTGAACATTGTAATACGAGCCATAGTGAGGTTGTAATAAACACCGAGGGCAGAGAAAGGACTGCCAGCGAGCGGTCAGGAGTGAGCGATTGTTAATTGTGCAAATGCATTACAGAATAGAGAAGTACGTAATGGAGGGGAAAAAATAAGGAAGACTACAAAGTTGCAGACATTAGTCAAAAAAAAGTGTAAAAAGCCAAGGTCCCAAATGCTTTTGATGAATTTGCATTCTGCTTCACGACAGAACTCTGAAAATCAGCCAAAGGAAATTGCTTGTCTCAATCCATTTTAGTCAGTTGCGGGTTTTAAAATGAATGGAGGAGGTCGTGTAATTTGTGTAATTTAACCAAAGATGTTTAGAAAAATGCCTTTTTTCTTTTGCTATACAGTGAAAGTCAGTTGGGTCCAATGTTGTTTTGGGTGAACTATAGTGAAAGACACTATTGGAGCCAATGACCCTTTGGTTTAGTTCAGCCAAAAATGAAAATTCATCTCAAATCATTTACTCACCTTCAAACCTGTTAGACTTTCATTCATCTTCAGAACACAGATGAAGATATCTTTAATGAAGTATCAGAGATTTCTGCCCCTCCATTGACAGATACGCAACTACCAGCTTGACGCTTAAAAAAGCTCGTAAAGAGATCGTAAAATTAATCCATATGATTTGAACGGTTTAGTCTAAATTGTCTGAAGAGACTCGATCACTTTATATGATGAACAGATTGAATTTAGGCTTTTATTCGTTCATCAACATCATCAGTTTTGGTAAACAGAAGCTCAAAAGTGTTCGCTTGACGTGTGAGAACCAATGAGGTTCATTCTGGTGTTACGCATCACGTTTGAGCTTCAGCAAGAACCAATGAGGTTCATTCTGGTGTTACGCAACACGTTTGAGCTTCAGCAAGAACCAATGAGGTTCATTCTGGGGAGTCAAGCAAGATTGTAAAACTAATCCATTTGAATTGAGTGATTTAGTCGACATTTTCTGAAGAGACTTGATCACTTCATAGGATGAACAGATTGAATTTAGGCTTTTATTCACATATAAACGTTCATCAACATCATCAGTTGTGGTAAACGGAAGCTCAAACGTGTTCGCTTGACGTGCGAGAACCAATGAAGCTTCTGGAAGAGCTTCTGTTTATGTCGGCTGATGAATGTTTCTATGTGATTAAAAGTCTAAACTCAATCAGTTCGTCATATAAAGCGATCGAGTCTCTTCAGAAAGTTTGGACTAAATTCAAATGGATTAATTTTATGATCTCTTTATGAACTTTTTGAAGCGTCAAAGCGTCAGTTGCGTATCTGTCGACGGAGAATTCATTAAAAATATCTTTGTATGTGTTCCAAAGATGAACGAGAGTCTTACAGGTTTGGAATGACAGTTCATTTTTCATTGTTGGGTGAACCGACCCTTAAACTGAATTACCTGAGGGAGCCACCAGATGCAGATGCCTTGAGGAGACATTTATTAGACGGCCAAACATGATATATTTTACATTAACTTTAAAGTTCTCGTGCTTAATTGATTAAGCATGCCAATCAGCAAGTTTCTTTTCCCATTTCTGTAACTCTATAAGATATTTAACATCCCCTTGTTCCCTACAGGTTTGTTCCAGGAAGGGGTGTAGTACTATACCCTCAGATCGGAGACAAAATGGACATTGTGTGTCCAAGAATCAAGCCAGGCTCCACTGAGCAGATGAACATTGAATACTTCCGGGTCTATCTTGTTCCCAAAGAACAATTGGAGAGCTGTAGTGTTACTAAAGGCGACATGTTACTGCTCAACTGTGACAAGCCGGACCAGGACGTGAAGTTCACCTTCAAGTTTCAAGAGTTCAGCCCCAACCTGTGGGGCCTGGAGTTCTTCAAAGGGAAGGACTATCACATCATCTGTAAGTCTATTTCCAACGCTTACTCAAGAATTTACCTCGGGTGCTGATTCATGATCGTTTTTCAGCTGGGACGCTGTGTAGAAGGAGCCAAATGCAGAACTGATCCCACCCGTGGGAATTTCAGCCTCCAGCATTGTCTCCCAAGATATCTTTTCCGTCTGGGAAGGCGACTGACTAGTGTAGCGCTCCAAAAACAATGAACAAATCAAGTTTCGAGTTAATGGAAGTGTGTGGAATCCATTGGCAAGTGTGTTCACCGCAAAGATAAAGATTTTCATTAATCGTTATGTTGTTTAGCAGTTCTTTTCATTTTTCCCTGTGGAGAGGAAAATGTCTCAAGTCTGAGATGTTCTCTGTGAAGCAAGTCTTGTTGATGGATGTTATTAGTATCATTCAACCACTTCGAAAAGGGGTTATCGTTCAGTTTAGCGTGTTGATCTCATCTCCTGTTCAGATGGCACATTCCTTAATGGCCGTTTATGTGATTTTAAGATTTACACGCTCTAAATCCCTCGAGCCCTTGCCAGTATGAGACGGATCGGTTTGATGTGATTTTTTAAGGCAGCTTGGCCTGCAGCCCGAGGGACACGGATATCTGACCTAAATGATTCTAAAGAGACTTACCTCTGTGTGTGTGTGTGTGTGTGCGAGTGTCAGAACACGTCCGTGTCACTCTGATGTGTGTGAGAGTTGACAAAACGAGTGGAAGAGAACCATTTTTTTTAAAACTTTTTTTAGGCTTGTTGGAAAGTCTTGACGTGCACTAACCGTCGGGGTCGGTATGATTTAAAAAAAAAAAGAAATGAATACTTTTATTCAGCAAGGATGCATTAAATTGGTCAGATTTGTGTTACAAATAAATGCTGTATCGAAGAATCCTGGAAAAAAGTTTCCACTAAAATATTACGCAGCAGAGCGGTTTTTAACATCGATAATAATAATAAGAAATGTTTCTTAAAGCACCGAATCAGCATATTAGAATGACTTTTGAAACATCGTGTGACAGGAATAAATGACATTTTAACAGTTATACATTTTTTTGCTCAAATAAATGCAGCTTTGGTGAACACAAGATACTTCTTTGAAAACGTTAAATAATCGTACTGACACCAAACTTTCGTTCGTTAATTGGTTCGTAAGGTACTAGCTATGAGTTTCTAATCAATTTTAGTGTCTAGAGAGACTTTAAGGTTTTATAACAATGAATATTTCATTTTATTAACTTACTTTAAGAAACAAATATATACTTCGTGTGGGAGGAATTGACTCTTCGCAAACATTTTGATTGACAGGCGATCTGACCAATCACAACCCTGAATCCTCCGATTTGTCCGTCAAAGCGGTCAGGGGAGTCAGTAGATGAACGTCGGTGAACTTGAATCACGTCTTGAAACAACGTTCCTTCTGATGTTCATTCATGTTTATTTGATGCTATAAATGAACTAGTATGAAGAGATGATCGCTTCACGACACATTAAACACACACTAGACGCTATTTATTGTTTAAACTTCTTAAAAAAATTACCATATGTTAAACATGAAACTTTCATACGTCTGTCGACGCGATGTATTTTTCACCGCGTGAGAACATGATGTGTGGCGTGAGAGCGCATAGCAACAGTAACTAAAGTGGGCGGGGCTTTGCGAAGGCTCAATTGATAAACGACGGCATTTGCTCATAAGGCTTAAATAATATTTTATATGACGTAATCAACCTGACGGCATTATTAATTTCAATTCATACATATTTTCACAGTGTAGATTTAACTGGAGCAAAGGAGAAAGAGGATTTATGTGTTTTATTTCAATGTCGCAGCCAATAAAAAGGTACGAAATTCACAACAAATAATTCGCATTTCTTCCAGGCATGCGTATGTCTCACTGCGGATATGTGGTTAACATATGATCTCTAGGATAGTTTGAATTTCCTAATGTCTGCTAAAAGCTAAAAAAAAAAAACCCCATCCCATCTGCTAGGACACACTCGGTTTTATTGTGTGAGCGCAACTTCAGTTTTCCACCTCCACTTTGCTCCTCGTTCGCTGGCTTCGTGACTGGCTGAGCCGCGCTGGCCCGAGGCTCTGAATGTGCTTGTTGTGGTTAGGAAATGAGCGGGCTTCATTCAAGCCGAAGAGTCGGGTCACATCTAGAGCGGCCGCTGCAGATGAATGTGGGAATGGTTGTAGGGAACAGGGACATGTTGGGTAAAAGCTCTCTCTCTCTCTCTCTCTCCCCCTCTGTGTTTTTTCCCTCTCGTTTGCTTTCTCTATCCCACTCTCTTGTCCTTTCACTTGCTGGTCACTCAGTTCTTTCTGTGCCCTAAGCAGTTTGGAGGGGAAGTCCATTTGTTCGTGTGGGATTGGTCTTAATCCTCGGAGTGAAAGAGAGATTACGGCCCAATGGAATTCTTTAGCTCTGCTATCAGAGGACACAGCATGGGTGCCCAGGCACAATGGCGTTTAAATTGTTCGACCAAGCCACCCCACTAGCCGAGGATTGACGGGCAAAGCAAATCCTTGATATTCCCTGATAATGATGTGAAAAGGCTTTGGTAATATGCTTAGTTTCTGTAAAGTTCAAACCTGTGTGATTACACCGGGTTTATTACTCACAGCACGAGGGGTTTTTTTAAATTAGCGTGCACGTGAGTGCGTGCGCGCCCCTCTTAATGCTTTTCGTAAGGATTTACCAGCAGCGAACAAACGCAAGCTTTTAAGAAGCTTTGGCGGGCTGCGAAACGGTGATTTTTCTCTGTGAGCTGAACCTTCACCTTCCGCGTACACAAATACACAGTGACGGATTGGTCATGTGACTCAGATGTCCGCAAGGAACACTTGAAATGTTTTAAAGCACCTGCGAGCACACATGTGGAAAGTTGACCCGGTCATAAACGAGCTCACTCGGTGCCACTAAACCTTATATGGCCAAATTCGTCCACAAAACTGTGAGAGAAATGAGCCTCGAGGGGAAAGAATCATTTGGTGGCGAGTTTTGAAGATGGATGATGGGCTTTAAATATTCAGCATCAGAAATGTAAGCTAATAAATGTTGGATGTGGGGGAAATTGTAAATTTGAAACAAAATGTTCCTATTTTAACATTTGCTTTGACTTTTCGTAACAAACCCCCCCCCCCCCCATATTGTCATTAATTGCAGATGTTTCACATTTTTTAGTAATTCTCATTATTCTTAATGCTGATTCTTTGTAGATTCACATTGTATTCAGTAATAATAAAGCAGCAATTTTGTACTGTATCACAACTTCAACACAGAAACTAATTTGTAAATTCTTTAGTAGTTATAATTACACACTGAATAGAGCTGCATAATTGAGAATCTTTTCTTTTAATATTGAGATCTTGATTCGCACCTTATTCTGAAAAGGCACCTGAGAAAAATAAATTTGCTACAAGTTCTGACAAAATGTTAATATGCAGTCTATTTCAAACTTGACTTGTTTGTTTGTTTTTTATCTGTTTGAATGAATGATTCAATAACTCACTCAAAAAGACTTAATTTGTTTCATTACTGGATGAATCAGCTTTTTGAGCAAATCTCTTGAATGAATGATTCAATAACTCACTCATAAAGGCTTCACTTGCTTTCATTACTGTATGAATCAGTGTTTTTGAATGAATCTCTTGAATGAATGATTCAATGACTCACTCAAAAAGACTTCATTTGTTTCATTACTGGATGAATCAGCTTTTTTGAGCAAATCTCTTGAGTGAATGATTCAATGACTCACTCATAAAGGCTTCACTTGCTTTCATTACTGGATGAATCAGCATTTTTGAGCAAATCTCTTGAATGAATGATTCAATGACTCACTCATAAAGGCTTCACTTGCTTTCATTACTGGATGAATCAGCATTTTTGAGCAAATCTCTTGAATGAATGATTCAATGACTCACTCAAAAAGGCTTCATTTGTTTCATTACTGGATGAATCAGCATTTTTGAACAAATCTCTTGAATGAATGATTCAATGACTCACTCAAAAAGGCTTCATTTGTTTCATTACTGGATGAATCAGCTTTTTTGAGCAAATCTCTTGAGTGAATGATTCAATGACTCACTCATAAAGACTTCACTTGTTTCATTACTGGATGAATCTGCGTTTTTGAACGAATCTCTTGAATGAATAATTCAATGACTCGCGTATAAAGACTTCACTTCATTCATGAATCTGCATTTTTGAACAAATCTCTCGCGAATGAATGATTAAATGACTCACTCAAAAAGACTTCACTTGTTTCGTTACTTGATGAATCAGCGTTTTTGAACAAATCTCTTGAATGAATGAATCAATGACTCACTCAAAAAGACTTCACTTGTTTCATTACTGGATGAATCAGTGTTTTGTGAAGGAATCTCTTGAATGAATGATTCAATAATTCACTCATAAAGGCTTCACTTGTTTCATTAGTGGATGAATCAGCGTTTTTGAACAAATCTCTTGAATGAATAATTCAATGACTCGCTTATAAAGACGTCACTTGATTCATGAATCTGCGTTTTTAAACAAATCTCTTGTGAATGAATGATTAAATGACTCACTCAAAAAGACTTCCCTTGTTTCGTTACTGGATGAATCAGCGTTTTTGAACAAATCTCTTGAATGAATAATTCAATGACTCGCTTATAAAGACGTCACTTGATTCATGAATCTGCGTTTTTGAACAAATCTCTTGAATGAATAATTCAATGACTCGCTTATAAAGACGTCACTTGATTCATGAATCTGCGTTTTTGAACAAATCTCTTGTGAATGAATGATTAAATGACTCACTCAAAAAGACTTCCCTTGTTTCGTTACTGGATGAATCAGCATTTTTGAACGAATCTCTTGAATGAATAATTCAATGACTCGCGTATAAAGACTTCACTTCATTCATGAATCTGCATTTTTGAACAAATCTCTCGCGAATGAATGATTAAATGACTCACTCAAAAAGACTTCACTTGTTTCGTTACTTGATGAATCAGCGTTTTTGAACAAATCTCTTGAATGAATGAATCAATGACTCACTCAAAAAGACTTCACTTGTTTCATTACTGGATGAATCAGTGTTTTGTGAAGGAATCTCTTGGATGAATGATTCAATAATTCACTCATAAAGGCTTCACTTGTTTCATTAGTGGATGAATCAGCGTTTTTGAACGAATCTCTTGAATGAATAATTCAATGACTCGCTTATAAAGACTTCACTTGATTCATGAATCTGCGTTTTTGAACAAATCTCTTGTGAATGAATGATTCAATGACTCACTCATAAGTAGGCTACTTCAGTTGTTTTGTTACTGGATGAATCAGTTTTTTTTTTTTTTTGTACGAATCTCTTGAATAAAATACACCTCATACAAATACATATTTTAACAGTCACTTGTCACCTACTGGTCATTAATTTTTTTCTAACCATTTTTCTTCTCAATTCCAGCCACCTCCAACAGCACGTTTGAAGGTTTGGACAACCACGATGGCGGTGTTTGTAAGACCAAATCCATGAAGCTGGTTCTGAGAGTTGGACAGAGTGAGTACCACCCACACCCTTTCTCTCCATACCTGCACCTGCAACGATGAAGATCACTGCTTCCAGAACAGTCTTTCATGTCACCGATCTTGTAGTGGGTGTCCATGCTAGTGTGCCTCAGCGTGTAATTGAAATGTCATGTGAGCTTGTTTCCTATGGCTATGCCAGCTGTCCCTTCTTTGGACTTGCAGCTTTACGCCAATTCATTAAATTCTCTCTCAAAACCTGGGGCATAATGCCTGGAAGCCAAAAAGATGTAAGGGTGGTCCGATATTGTGTTCAGATCGGTTTTTCAGTTCGATGAACACTTCGTACCGCTTTGGCTCCACTCGTGATTTTAGTTGCTGTCTGTAAATATTTAATTTTATGTTGTTGTTTTTTTTTTTTAGGTCCTACAGATTCATTCTCATCAAAAAATCATCCCACAAGATATCCTCCGAAATACCCGGACAATAAGGAACAAAACACATTCAGCAAAGAGAACGATGTGGTCAGCAAAACCGGTAGGTATACGAGGGAAATCTCACCAAATCATAAATGATGCCATTCAAATTTCAACAATAAAACAACATTTTGCCTAAAATACAAAATACTCAAAGCAAAATATAACATGATAAAATTAGAGCTGTCAAAATTTGCCAAATGCGATTGATTTTTAACAACGAAAACAATCATTTTTGTGCATTTTGACTGGGCAAGTAATATCAGAACTGGTCTGACTGATCCGATGCCAGATTTATCAAAATGGGTTTATGTGAAGATATGATAAAGGATGTCTTTAAAGCCCAACAAATGTTAAAATGTATAGGTTTTAGTCATACTGTAATGCTGAATAAATGGCTAAAATTGAGAAAAAAATCATTTTCATTGAGACATCAGTTGCATTGCCTTTTCATAAAAACATGCCATTGAATAAATGTTTAAAATATATGTTGTTTCTACATGAATTTGATATTAAATTATAACATTATAAAAATATATATATTAAAATCATTAATGTTAGGTGCGATTAATTACAGAAAATGTGACAATAATGAGGATTAATGACACAATGTCTTACTAAAATTAGTCCTACATTTAAGTATTTCTTTTGATTTCGTAGTGAAATATGTACAGTATGCTTTCAATATACCAACTTTTCCTCAATTTGGAGAGTGTCTGATGAGGAAAAAAAAGGAGAAAACTTTTTGGACGTAAAATAATTACACTTTTTGTATACGTATCTCCGGTACAGATTGATGTGAAATAAATAAATGAATGAAGCGCTGCCAGTTTAGTGTGGACTTAAACGATCTGGATGTGCCTCACGTTTATGTCTGATCATAAACTCTCTCTCGTTCTCCAGACTCCGTACAGAATGGCGAGGCCGGCGGGAAGAGCGGCGAGTCCGTAGGATCCGCCGGATCCGAAGTAGCCCTGTTCGCCGGCGTTGCGTCCGGCTCCGTCATCTTCATCATCATCATCATCACTCTCGTAGCTCTGCTGCATCGCCGGCATCAGAAACACTCGGCGCAGTGCTCCGCCCAGCTGCCGTTAAACACGCTGCCCAAACGCGGAAGTGCCGCCAGCGGCGGCAGCAACAACAACGGCTCCGAGCCCAGTGACATCATCTTCCCACTGCGGACCTCGGGGAGCATGTACTGCCCGCACTACGAGAAGGTTAGCGGTGACTACGGACACCCTGTCTACATCGTCCAAGAAATGCCACCACAAAATCCTGCGAACATTTACTACAAGGTTTGACAGAGCTCACGGAGCCGTTGTTTTTGATGATGGACGTCAGCGTTTTGATGCCGTCGGCACTGTGTTGGCCGGATGCTAGAAGGCCCGAAGTGTCGTCAAGGTCAGAAGAACTCGGTCTCGAGGCCTGATTCTGGATTAGATGCTGGTGCACATGGGAATTTGCTCTTCTGTTAATACAAAATCATGCTGAATAAACATCTCATGTGAAGAACCTTTTTTGTTTTTTTAGTACAATACGAGACTGTTTTCTTTTTAATTTATTGCTTTTTGATTGTTTTTATGTTCCTCAACACCCAGACCTTGAAAAACCGGAACTTTTTAATGCACGACAAAGAGGCCTTGATTCCCGTACTTTGCAGTTCTCCGATGTCTGCATCCCAAAGCTGGCCTGATGGATGCATATATTACATATCGGTTCAGACATTTGCGGCCCTCATGCTGTTGATGTGCGAGCCGGTGTGGTCCAAAACGCATGTGGTTCTTTTATCCCCATTTGCTTATGACTTTTCAAACATTTATTCAAACAGCAAACAAACAAAACTAAAGATCAACATACAGAAAGATTCTTTGTTGACTTGGTAATGTAAATACAATAGCCGAACATTGAAGTTATGTTTTCTGTGAGTCTGAACGTCGCTCGTCCATTACTGAATGTTCAGTCAGTTTTGTTAAAATACTTCAGGGTTTTACTTCAGCGAGCGAGAAGCGACTTGTTGGATATAATTGACTTGCATTTGTTAAACTTGTTTAAATGGTGTGTTGAGGAAATTTCACATTCCAGATGGCCGACAAGGTCGCTCGTGCTGCTCTCTCTCTCTTTTTTCTCTTTTGCTTGAATGAATGAATGAAAAGTTCACAAAGTGTTTTCTATTGTTCCAATAAAATAAGTGGCCTCTTACTCCAAACACTTCTTGACTCAGCATCACTGTGAGAAAATCATTATTGAAGAAAGAATCGAGATGCTCGATTGGATTGAGATTTGGGGAATTCGGAGGACCTCGAACCATTCCTGAACCATTTTTGCTTTGTGTCAGGACGCATTATCCTGCTGAAAGAGCCGCAGAAGCCAGGGAATACCGTTTCCGTGAGAGGCTGTTCGTGTTCAATGCTTAGGTAGGTGGTACGTGTCCAAGTAACGTCCACATGGATGGCCGGACACAAAGTTTCCCCGCAGAACATTGCCCAAAGCGCCACGCTGCCTCCACCAGCTCGCCTTCTTCCCATAGCGCATCCTCGCCCGGGTAAGAGACACATACGCTGTTCCTTCCTTGCACGACTTTTGATTGACCGCTGCAGACCAAAAATGTATTTTTTTAAAGAAATTCAAACAGTAAATACCCATTTTGTGGCTCATTAACCCTTGTGCATTGTTCAAATTCACGACCCTTTCGTTATGTTCGTGGCTGAAAAGAGCCACTACTTTTAACTGCTTTAAAAATGTATCAGATAAATATTTTTTTCAATTTTTTTTTTTTTGCTTAAATCTATTAATCAACCTCAGTCCTGATCAAAACTACTAAATTTAAAAAAAAAAAATCAGGATTTTAACTCTTTAAAACATTAAAATCTGATGCTGCACAAAAACTAACGACGCATCAAAGCCAATGTTGTTTCTAATCTTTGACACGTTTTTTCCAAATCAGTGACATCATTTATGAATTTGGCAATTAAAGAGTTAAAATCCTGATTTTTTTTTTTTTTTTAAATTTAGTAGTTTTGATCAGGACTGAGGTTGATTAATAGATTTAAGCAAAAAAAAAATTGAAAAAAATATTTATCTGATACATTTTTAAAGCAGTTAAAATCATAACGAAAGGGTCGTGAATTTGCCCACAGAGTACTGTTGAGTTTTTGAACATTTTCAAAGCATTTTCCCAAAATATGTGTCAAAATAAGATTTGTCACCAAAAATCATTCCATTTGCTGAAACACGGAGAAAGTTACGGCCAAATTAAGACTCAAAAATTCCCCATAGTGGATGAAAACATCCCGAACAGCACATGAGGGTTGATGTGTTTCGGTTCAAGCGACACGTGAACCAATCATCTCTTCCTACTAGTATCCCAATAAACATGAATTAACATTAGAAGGTATGTTGTCTCAACCGCAGAAAGATGTCAGTTCGCAGCATTTTTAAGTCCGCCGACGTTAATTTATTAACACTCCTGTATGGTTTGTTTGTCGGACAAACTCAGGGTCATGATTGGTCAGACTGTCTGTCAATCAAACTCCCAGCGAATAGAGAATTTCACATCAGCGAATAAATATATTGAATCACATAAATCACATACCGGTAGAACTTTTAAGCATGTCGGCGAGGTTCTGGGTTCTTGTCCACCCTCGGATAGATTTTATAAAAATCTGTGTGCTGAATTTTGAGCCCCTGCCAGATTATTACCCTAGTTTTAGGTTTAGGAGTAGGTGGCAATCATTTACATTTAATCATTTAGCAGACGCTTTTATCCAGAAAGGATCTTTCAAAAATCCCCATTGGCGTGGGAATCGAACCGTCAACCCTAAGGTTACAAACCCGACTCCCTCACCACTAGGCCACCCCATCATCAACAGGGGGCGATATAGATTTGCCACGGGGTCAAAATTCGGCATAACACCGGTTTACAGTGATAAAACGTTCATCTTATTTAACAAACGAACAAAATGAATACTCTGCTAGTCAACTGGAGCATGTGTATTAAGGACATCCGTGCCGTAAAGAGTGGTAGGGACAATATCGACCCTGGTGAAAAGTGGTGGGGACGTGTCCCACCCGCAAATTACGCCTATGTTTCTGTCAGGCACTCTTTGCTTAAACTGTGTCTTCGTACTGCTTTCACGCACATCTTTCAAAATAAAAGACAGAATTACGTTTGTTGTCGTGTCTTTGACTTATGGAAGCCCGTTCCCACCACTGTTGAGAAAAAAAATATTCCGTAGATATTAAGTCATTATTATGAGATGTTAAGTCATTATGATGAGATGTTAAGTCATTATTATGAGATAATAAGTCATTATAATGAGATGTTAAGTCATTATTATGAGATACTAAGTCATTATTATGAGATACTAAGTCATTATTATGAGATGTTAAGTCATTATTATGAGATACTAAGTCATTATGATGAGATATTAAGTCATTATGATGAGATGTTAAGTCATTATTATGAGATACTAAGTCATTATTATGAGATACTAAGTCATTATTATGAGATACTAAGTCATTATTATGAGATACTAAGTCATTATTATGAGATGTTAAGTCATTATTATGAGATACTAAGTCATTATTATGAGATGTTAAGTCATTATTATGAGATAATAAGTCATTATAATGAGATGTTAAGTCATTATTATGAGATGTTAAGTCATTATTATGAGATGTTAAGTCATTATTATGAGATACTAAGTCATTATTATGAGATGTTAAGTCATTATTATGAGATAATAAGTCATTATAATGAGATATTAAGTCATTATTATGAGATAATAAGTCATTATAATGAGATATTAAGTCATTATTATGAGATGTTAAGTCATTATTATGAGATAATAAGTCATTATAATGAGATGTTAAGTCATTATTATGAGATGTTAAGTCATTATTATGAGATGTTAAGTCATTATTATGAGATACTAAGTCATTATTATGAGATGTTAAGTCATTATTATGAGATAATAAGTCATTATAATGAGATATTAAGTCATTATTATGAGATAATAAGTCATTATAATGAGATATTAAGTCATTATTATGAGATGTTAAGTCATTATTATGAGATAATAAGTCATTATAATGAGATATTAAGTCATTATTATGAGATAATAAGTCATTATAATGAGATATTAAGTCATTATTATGAGATGTTAAGTCATTATTATGAGATAATAAGTCATTATAATGAGATATTAAGTCATTATTATGAGATAATAAGTCATTATAATGAGATATTAAGTCATTATTATGAGATGTTAAGTCATTATTATGAGATAATAAGTCATTATAATGAGATGTTAAGTCATTATTATGAGATGTTAAGTCATTATTATGAGATGTTAAGTCATTATTATGAGATAATAAGTCATTATAATGAGATGTTAAGTCATTATTATGAGATGTTAAGTCATTATTATGAGATACTAAGTCATTATTATGAGAAAGTTTCTCATTATTATGACTAACGGAATATTTTTTTGTCTCAACAGTGGTGGGAACGGGCTTCCATATTGACTGGCTCACCAGTTGAGAAACACAGAGATATATTTTCAATAATTTCATTTTTATTATTCACTTTATTTTATGTGCCATGTTGGGTTTTTTATTTTGATTTGGGGGGGTCATGTGTGATTTGTTATGCATTATTGAGTTATGCATCGATTCCTACCAAGTTTTACTGGTATTCAACCCACTTCGGAGCAAAAATCAAAAACAAGATTGTCCGACCATTGTCCCTGACGACTACTTAGGAAGCACATACCATTTGGCTTGATTTCTAGATGACGCATTGGGTCACAGGACACTCAGAGCTCTCCCACGGTGGGGAGTGTTGTGTGTGATGCATTTCAAAAGAAGCACTCACACCTCCTGACCTTAGACACACTTTACCGCCTCACACAATCCCGGCTACACACATACGTTCTCACACTGCGTTTGCGCTTTTTCTTACAGACTCAGATAAGGACCTCTAACCTTCCACAGCACATTATCTGTGGCCTTTCCTCTCCCCTCTTACGTTACAAACAATATTCCACCCTGAATACTAAGCATGGGTAGAGCAGAACAGGAAACAGTGTGTTTTTGTTATGGACGGACAGAACAATGGGGTGGTAAATCCACAAGTCAAGCCAGCTGCCTGTCACAGACGGCCAAAAGAAACACTTCTGTCATTTTATAAAACCTGCATCCTGGAATGCAGTCATTTATGATGTTTTTTTGCAAAAGTAAAAAATGCTTTTCTCATCTCCACAATCACTGAAACCCGAACCTCGATTTCTAATGTTCAGGAATATGAAATGCTGACGAGGTTTGGAGGTTATGGTTTGTAGTGCTGATGATGGCCATATCAATTTGAGAGAATCAGCATCATCTGACGCAGCTCGGTTACGTGTCATGCATCACGTTTGAGCTTCTGCAAGAACCAATGAGGTTCATTCTGGTGTTACGCATCACATTTGAGCTTCAGCCAGAACCAATGAGGTTCATTCTGGTGGTACGCATCACGTTTGAGCTTCTGCAAGAACCAATGAGGTTCATTCTGGTGTTACGCATCACCTTTGAGCTTCAGCAAGAACCAATGAGGTTCATTCTGGTGTTACGCATCACGTTTGAGCTTCTGCAAGAACCAATGAGGTTCATTCTGGTGTTACGCATCACGTTTGAGCTTCTGCAAGAACCAATGAGGTTCATTCTGGTGGTACGCATCACGTTTGAGCTTCTGCAAGAACCAATGAGGTTCATTCTGGTGTTACGCATCACGTTTGAGCTTCTGCAAGAACCAATGAGGTTCATTCTGGTGTTACGCATCACCTTTGAGCTTCAGCAAGAACCAATGAGGTTCATTCTGGTGTTACGCATCACGTTTGAGCTTCTGCAAGAACCAATGAGGTTCATTCTGGTGTTACGCATCACGTTTGAGCTTCTGCAAGAACCAATGAGGTTCATTCTGGTGGTACGCATCACGTTTGAGCTTCTGCAAGAACCAATGAGGTTCATTCTGGTGTTACGCATCACGTTTGAGCTTCTGCAAGAACCAATGAGGTTCATTCTGGTGTTACGCATCACCTTTGAGCTTCAGCAAGAACCAATGAGGTTCATTCTGGTGTTACGCATCACATTTGAGCTTCTGCAAGAACCAATGAGGTTCATTCTGGTGTTACGCATCACATTTGAGCTTCAGCCAGAACCAATGAGGTTCATTCTGGTGGTACGCATCACGTTTGAGCTTCTGCAAGAACCAATGAGGTTCATTCTGGTGTTACGCATCACCTTTGAGCTTCAGCAAGAACCAATGAGGTTCATTCTGGTGTTACGCATCACGTTTGAGCTTCTGCAAGAACCAATGAGGTTCATTCTGGTGTTACGCATCACGTTTGAGCTTCTGCAAGAACCAATGAGGTTCATTCTGGTGGTACGCATCACGTTTGAGCTTCTGCAAGAACCAATGAGGTTCATTCTGGTGTTACGCATCACGTTTGAGCTTCTGCAAGAACCAATGAGGTTCATTCTGGTGTTACGCATCACCTTTGAGCTTCAGCAAGAACCAATGAGGTTCATTCTGGTGTTACGCATCACGTTTGAGCTTCTGCAAGAACCAATGAGGTTCATTCTGGTGTTACGCATCACATTTGAGCTTCAGCCAGAACCAATGAGGTTCATTCTGGTGGTACGCATCACGTTTGAGCTTCTGCAAGAACCAATGAGGTTCATTCTGGTGTTACGCATCACCTTTGAGCTTCAGCAAGAACCAATGAGGTTCATTCTGGTGTTACGCATCACGTTTGAGCTTCTGCAAGAACCAATGAGGTTCATTCTGGTGTTACGCATCACATTTGAGCTTCAGCCAGAACCAATGAGGTTCATTCTGGTGGTACGCATCACGTTTGAGCTTCTGCAAGAACCAATGAGGTTCATTCTGGTGTTACGCATCACGTTTGAGCTTCAGCAAGAACCAATGAGGTTCATTCTGGTGTTACGCATCACGTTTGAGCTTCTGCAAGAACCAATGAGGTTCATTCGGGTGTTACGCATCACGTTTGAGCTTCTGCAAGAACCAATGAGGTTCATTCTGGTGGTACGCATCACGTTTGAGCTTCTGCAAGAACCAATGAGGTTCATTCTGGTGTTACGCATCACGTTTGAGCTTCTGCAAGAACCAATGAGGTTCATTCTGGTGTTACGCATCACCTTTGAGCTTCAGCAAGAACCAATGAGGTTCATTCTGGTGTTACGCATCACGTTTGAGCTTCTGCAAGAACCAATGAGGTTCATTCTGGTGTTACGCATCACATTTGAGCTTCAGCCAGAACCAATGAGGTTCATTCTGGTGTTACGCATCACGTTTGAGCTTCTGCAAGAACCAATGAGGTTCATTCTGGTGTTACGCATCACCTTTGAGCTTCAGCAAGAACCAATGAGGTTCATTCTGGTGTTACGCATCACGTTTGAGCTTCTGCAAGAACCAATGAGGTTCATTCTGGTGTTACGCATCACATTTGAGCTTCAGCAAGAACCAATGAGGTTCATTCTGGTGTTACGCATCACGTTTGAGCTTCTGCAAGAACCAATGAGGTTCATTCTGGTGTTACGCATCACATTTGAGCTTCAGCAAGAACCAATGAGGTTCATTCTCGCATGTCAAGCAATTACTGTTGAGCTTCTGTTTATGTTCACTGATCAATGTTTATATGTGAATAAAAGCCTAAATCCAATCAGTCCATTATATTAAGCAATCGAGTCTTTTCAGAAAATTTGGAGACACCGCTCAATCCATATGGATTAGTTGTATGATCTCTTTCTGAACTTTTTGAAGTGGTAGTTGCGTATCTGTCAATGGAAGGACAGAAATTCTCAGGTTTCATTAAAAATATCTTCATTTGTGTTCTGATTTGTGAGTCTTATGGGTTTTGGAACAACATGAGGCTGAGCGAGTAAATGACGACAGGATTGTCACTTTTTGGGTGAACTAGCACTTTAATAACCCATATCAATTAAGCAATAATTTGTCGCAGTGATTTTCTTCCGAAGAACCTGTGAGGAAATTAAACCTAGCTGTTTGAAAAAGTGCAATATTCTGCCGAGTATGAATGACTTGAGAGTTTTTATTCCACTGTCATTACCTAAAAACTACTTACAATGACTGAAATACATCATCCGCAACACACAATGCTTCACTAAATCAGAGAGAACAGCTGAAGCCGCATATCCGGGAGAAAGCACACATCTGGAGTAGAAATGACAAAAGACCTTTTCTCGTTGCCCCAAACATTTACAGCTGGTTAAAAATCAGGGACAATTACTCAGAGACCACAATGCCTTATGCCATATTGAATAACTTTTGGAGACGTGGTTGATTGTGCGCCTTTTTGTTAATGTCTGTGAGTCAGAACTCACAGGAAATGGGAAACTTTTTGGGAAAATCAAGATATCATCATGTGGCAGGCACATTTCCTCCCCACCGAAGCGCGTAGGATGAAATAAAGGACCAGTGAGGAAAAATGGGGGTGCCGGAGGGGGAGGTCGTGGGGGAGGGGAGACACATCTGTCATGCAGGGTGAGAAAAGAAAAGGGAGGAAAAGGCCTCAAGTATGTTTTTACTCCGAAGGAGAGCCATAGATCATTTGGGACCTGTCGCAAAGGCTCCGTGTGAAAACACTACTGTACACAAGTTTGAATTCCTTAAACGACGTGAGGTCGCTTAACCTGTATTACACTAAATCGAGGAGCTCCACAAAACGTCTAGCAGGCCTCTGTTATATCATTGGGCAAGAAAACATGTTTGAATAGTATTTGTACTGTCAGAAGATAAGCTTGTGCTCAGGGTTGGGGAGTAACGAGATACAAGTAACTTAGTTACGTATTTAAAATTATTAAAATTTGACTGACTGTATTTCATTTGAAATGGGTGGTAATCAGATTACAGTTCCATCTGAAAAGTGTTTTAGATTACCAAAGTGATTACTTTAAGTTTTAATGTCATTTAAACAGCGATTGGTGATTCTCTGACTCTGACCGTCTGAAAAAGACGAGTTCAGTTTCATCAACATTTTAATACTTTTAAGAGGATCATAAAAATGTTGTTGTTTTTATTTAGTTCTGTCCTGAACAAGACAAAATGACTGAATTTATAAAAAGAATTGTCCAACTGTCCTGTCATGACCTGATGATCCACGACTGTTTTCATGTTTTGTGAGTCATTTTATTATTCACTCGTCACTGCAACTTTTTCTCACAATTTTTTTCCCCTCACAATTGTGAGTTTGCATTTCACAATTCTGACTTCTTTTTCTCAGAATTGCGAGATTTAAACTCACAATTGCAAGTTATAAAGTCAGAATTGGGAGATTTAAACTTGCAATACTGACTTTTTTTCTTGCAATTGTGAATTTAGTGTGTGAGTTTATATCTCATAATTCTGACTTTTATCAATATTGTGAGTTTATATCTCATAATTCTGACTTTATAACTCACAATTGCAACTTTATATCTCACAATTCTGAGGGAAAAAGTCAGAATTGTGAGATAAAAACTCACAATGACCTTTTTTGTGTTTGTTTCACACTTATTAGTATTCCAAAGTATTCTAAAGTATTTAGATGAAGTGACTAAACTTGAGTAATGTAACGAAATACGTTACAAATGACTTTTTAAAGCATGTATTTTGTAATCTGTAGTGAAATACATTTTAAAAGTAACACACCCAGCCCTGCTTATGCTTATCCATAAATCAGGGATGCTATCTTTTTATGTATCATTATTGTCTTGAAATAATTGTTCCAAACCTGTATGACTATCTTTTTTCTGTATTAAAAAAAAAAACAATGTGAGTGTGGGTAAATGATTACTTTTACTTGAACCATTTCATATTGATTCTTGCTTCTTGCCAATTGAAAAAACGCAATGCTTTAACAGATGAATTTGTTTCTCCATACTTTGTCAATTGTATGATCTGTCTGTGGGTTTGACAAATATTTAACCAATGATAAGTGTCAAAAAAGAGCTTGTGATCAAACCGCGAAACTCCATTGGCTCCTCAAACTGTCAGTCAAACCTCATAACTCCGCCCCCTCTATCGTGAATGAAGTGCCGTGCCTCAGCGCCATGTTGGACCATCGCTGTTTGTTTGCGATTGAATGGTAAGTAAAAACGGAATGTTTGAATAAGTAGTACAGCGTTTTCTTTACTCAAGAAACACTGTTTGTTTAAAAGCTAGTGTTTAATGTATTTGAAGAGCGGAGAAGAGTGAAGAGACTAGCATTTGTTGTCATAGCCAATTTTGTTTTCATATTCAAGTCATTTTTGTCGGAGAAAGATGACGGCGTACCTTTTAACTAACTATATAAAAATACAACTAGTTTTTTTTATTATTATATACTTATAGTAAACGAAGAACAAAGGATGTACATCGGTACAATTATGTAGGCAAGCCTGACAATATCTCTGCTAAATACAGTGAATATTTTGGTTTTCCGCCATGTTTTCCACTGGTACTATGGCAAGCCGTTTTTACTTTTATTCATTTTCAGGATGTGAACTTGTGATATCAACAATTACATCTTCACTAGTTAAAATGTTAATTCTTTATATCAGCAATTAGATTTCCACTAGTAACAACATTAAATCTTAATATCAAGAATTGTATTTTTACTAGTGAAATCTCACCATAGGCTGCCATTCAAATTCAATTGTTGAAATCAAGAATTCATTTCTTACTAGTTGAAATTCCAGTTTCTCATGTCAGGAATACAATTATTACTAGTAACAATGCAAATTTCTGATATCAACAATTGCATTGTTACTAGTGCAAATGTCTATTCTTGATATCAA
>CM074293.1:2300000-2307500 GCA_037194245.1 Opsariichthys bidens
TTGGTTCTTGTTGAAGCTCAAACGTGATGCGTAACACCAGAATGAACCTCATTGGTTCTTGTTGAAGCTCAAACGTGATGCGTAACACCAGAATGAACCTCATTGGTTCTTGCTGAAGCTCAAACGTGATGCGTAACACCAGAATGAACCTCATTGGTTCTTGTTGAAGCTCAAACGTGATGCGTAACACCAGAATGAACCTCATTGGTTCTTGTTGAAGCTCAAACGTGATGCGTAACACCAGAATGAACCTCATTGGTTCTTGCAGAAGCTCAAACGTGACGCGTAACACCAGAATGAACCTCATTGGTTCTTGCTGAAGCTCAAACGTGATGCGTAACACCAGAATGAACCTCATTGGTTCTTGTTGAAGCTCAAACGTGACGCGTAACACCAGAATGAACCTCATTGGTTCTTGCTGAAGCTCAAACATGATGCGTAACACCAGAATGAACCTCATTGGTTCTTGCTGAAGCTCAAACGTGATGCGTAACACCAGAATGAACCTCATTGGTTCTTGCTGAAGCTCAAACGTGATGCGTAACACCACAATGAACCTCATTGGTTCTCGCACATCAAGCGAACATGTTTGAGCTTCTGTTTACCACAACTGATGATGTTGATGAATGTTTATATGTGAATAAAATCCTAAATTCAATCTGTTCATCATATAAAGGGATCGAGTCTCTTCAGGAAATTTGGACTAAACCGTTCAGTTCATATGGATTAATTTTACGACCTCTTTATGAACGTTTTGAAGCTTCAAAGTGGTAGTTGCGTATCTGTCAATGGAGGGACAGAAATCTCTCAGATTTAACAAATATCTTCATTTGTGTTCCAAATATGAACGAAACGAGATTGAGTAATTAATGACAGAATTTTCATTTAATTGTGTTGAAAAGAAGAGCGAGAGAAAACCTCAACATTGGCTCATTAAAAAACGTTAATGTACAATACACCGCAGTTTCCAGAAGAAATGAACACTAGTGTTAGTAAAACACCAGCAAGCTTGATTTCTTTTCACAAAATATATGATTACAGGAGCAGATAATCGATTAGTAGATTTTAATTCCTGTCATTTTTTTTTTTCTTTTCATGAGCTCCATATGTGCGACTTTTTTCTCAAAAATAAATTTGCTTGATAGCTCAGGTAAGCAAGCCCAAAAGTCAAAGTTGCTTCATCAAATGCTTCTTAATCTTTGCGTTTGGTTTCGTTAGTTAGGTTCAGGGTAGGATTTACGTCATTTTAAAACATCATCTTTTAGAGCCACTCACTTCCATTTCCAAACTGTCATGATTTTGCAGAATTTTTTTCTTTGAAAGAGCCTGGGTTGAAAAAAAATCTCCTAAAAAGCTTCTTTTTTTTTTTTTTTTTTACACTCTTCAGAAGATTTAAAAACCTTGATTGAATATAAACAGCTAAGACTGAAGATCAGTAGTTTTGTGGAGAAGTGTGAAATGTTTGCAGGGAAACAGGTGAGAGCCAAACCCGCTGTGAGAGCCTTACGGCACTCCACAAACTGTCCGCCTGCCACCTTCATTTCTCTCCTCGCAGCCAACTGGTTTGTCTGCTGTCACTTGCTTGGTAAATCGCTCTTCCTAGTAGATTTCACACCCAAATAGAGAAGCAGCTCTAATTGGTGGTGTGTGGACCACAAAGAAGATCACACCTTCAAGCATCTGTTCTTACAACACTGCAAACCTTTTGTTTGCCACTTTGTAATTGAATTAGAGCGCTCGGTAACGTTGTCCCGTATGTTTTGATGGAAAAAGCTATAGCAGATGGAATCCGCTATGCAAACATCTGTTGCAAATGATCACCATTTTTTTCAAGTGAGTATCCAATCTGAGTTGTGACAGGTAAAAGGGGAAAGAACGGAAAGATTTTTCCTCTTATGTATGCCATTGCAAAGTAATTACTTTATTGTTGATTGGATCGCAAGTAGGCAAGGGAGACACGCATCCATTAACACCTGGCGTTTTAATCCGTCACTTTAGACCACTTCTGTCTCGATTTACTCGAGGGGGAGGGTTGATGTCTGGGGTTTTTTTTTTTTTTCCAGATCTATCGATCTGTGGACAAAAAATAAAGTTACATATGAACACAGCGAAGATGATGGGAAAACACACGGAGAGCAGCAGCTTTTGTTTCTGCTCTGATACCTGCAAGGCCGAACGGTGTGAGTGTGTCAGAAGTCAGGAACGGTGAGAGAACATTGTTTTTCATCTTCAAACCAAACTTGGGTCTTTAGCTGACAAAGTTTAAGTCCCGTCTGGCTAGCACGCTTCCCATAATGTTTGCGCGTTAGTAGACAGAGAGTAGGCGTCTTTTGTGGATGTGCGAACACATTCAACCACATGAGTGTCTACAGTATGAAAGAGACGGAGCAGGACAAAAAGTAAATCGCGCACACAATTTAGTAAATTGAGATTTACTATTCTGTTCCCTCGATTTGGTAAATTGTTTGCGCGATTTACTATTTCGCTCTTTCGATTTACTAAATCGTGCCCACGAATTACTATTTCGTTCCTTCGATTTACGAAATCGTTCCCACGAATTACTATTTCGTTCCTTCGATTTACGAAATCGTTCCCACGAATTACTATTTCGTTCCTTCGATTTACTAAATCGTTCCCACGAATTACTATTTCGTTCCTTTGATTTACGTAATCGTTCCCACGAATTACTATTTCGTTCCTTCGATTTACGAAATCGTTCCCACGAATTACTATTTCGTTCCTTCGATTTACTAAATCGTTCCCACGAATTACTATTTCATTTCTTCGATTTACGAAATCGTTCCCACGAATTACTATTTCGTTCCTTCGATTTACTAAATCGTTCCCACGAATTACTATTTCGTTCCTTTGATTTACGTAATCGTTCCCACGAATTACTATTTCATTTCTTTGATTTACGAAATCGTGCCCACAAATTACTATTTCATTCCTTTGATTTACTAAATCGTGCCCACAAATTACTATTTCGTTCCTTCGATTTACGAAATCGTGCCCACAAATTACTATTTCATTCCTTTGATTTACTAAATCGTGCCCACAAATTACTATTTCATTCCTTTGATTTACTAAATCGTGCCCACAAATTACTATTTCGTTCCCTCGATTTACTAAATCGTGCCCACAAATTACTGTTTCGTTCCTTTGATTTACTAAGTCGTGCCCACGAATTACTTTCATTCCTTTGATTTACTAAATCGTGCCCACGAATTACTATTTCGTTCCTTCGATTTACGAAATCGTTCCCACGAATTACTGTTTCGTTCCTTCTATTTGCTAAATCGTCCAAACGATTTACTATTTCGTTCCTTCGATTTTCCAAATCGTGCCCACAAATTACTGTTTCATTCCTTTGATTTACTAAGTCGTGCCCACGAATTACTATTTCGTTCCTTCGATTTGCTAAATCATCCAAACGATTTACTCTTTCGTTCCCTCAATTTGCTAAATCGTGAGCATGATTTACTATTCCATTCCCAAGATTGCATTCCCTCAATTCAAAAATCATGTGCATTACTTAGCCTACTTTTTTCCCCCTGCATGTCATGTGCGGGGCTCCGTAGAAAGCAATCCGAATCGAATGTGTTTTCGACTACCTCTGGAAGTGGTCAAAATGGCGTTTTAGACCCCGTTTACTCCTGTGTTTAGCATCGTCCAAAACGCATCTTAATACCAGGTGGAAACCGTGTCTCTGTTGCACGTGCCTTTAACCAGCAAGGTCAAATATTCAATGACCAAAATATTAGTCCAATCAATAAGTAAAATGAAACTCTGATCACGTGCAGGCAATTACAAAATGCTGAATACAGGTTGAGGAACTGCAATGGAATGGCAATCACGAGGGTGACTCTTCTGATTTGGTTCTCTTGCTAAAAGCCAAAACTGATTATCACTGAAGCGTTTTGATACAAAAGTGGCCTCTTGAGTGAAATATAGATCATGACGGCATTGTTCCTTAAAATTTGAATCGGATCATGGACTCATGCCTGCTGAGTTAACAAGCTTCCAGGGAGCTTTTGATTCTAATAGCTTTCTACTGCCGAGGAACGAATCCCATCCTGAACATCTGCGTAACATTGACTCTAAACAGGCTTAAATGCCTTTCACATATACTCATGAATTCCCTCATCTCGAACGTCTTCGATATCTGATTGAATGCACGATAGAACCTATCACTCTCCATTGTGAGCAATTCTTTGCCCGAGAATAATGTTCAATCACGTCCTTTTCAATCTCGCCGAGCTGCCGCTGGCAATTCAGGAAGATCCGTGTAACATGCCAGCAGGATTTTGGATGTTTCTGTCGATTCGACAGAATCGTGAGACGTAACTCAGTCCACCGGCAACCTCCCCATCCTCCCTTTCCTCAAGCAAATGTGTGATTTGACACAAAAGTGCCACTCCAGTGAGCTTGAGGCCATATGGGCGCCCTGTTGTAACAAGCATGCAATTAATCCTGAATTAGTCCACCCAATCTGCCACACGCTACAGTCTGACGAAGTCTATGTGTGCACCCTGGGAAGCGAGCTGGAGAAGAGAGGAGAGCGTGTTAACGCTACGGTAAACACGCGGCTTCCAGGAAACATCAGAGCATCCGTTCCACATTTGCTTGACACCAGAGTGATCATTCCAGCTCCTACCGTCTCCAGAGATTCAACACGGCAAGACACGACGATGAATAATTTAAGCAAACGACAAAATCCATCCCGAGTTTGGTGAGGATGGACAGCGCGGAGGGATTACAAGGTTTCAGCGGAATATGACGGATTTCAGGATTTAGCTAGCCTGGATTAGTTTTAATATTTAGCTTCATAGTCATGATAAAAATAAATTAATGAAAGCTGCTTTGGCATTCAAAGGGAGAATGAATCTATTGTAGGTTGTTAAAGCTGGATCATTGTGCTGGTTTTATGTAACCTTTAAATTCACGGTGATTTCATGAAAAATGTCAAGGATGTAACCATATAAGAAATCTTTGCAACACTGTTTACCCAAACTAACTTATAATGGACAGTAGCTTTTACTCAAAATGTGCCAAAAAGCTGAACTAACCGTCATTTTTGAGTTCATTCAACATCTATCAGAGATTTAAGTTAACACTAAATGTTTTTCAACTCAAAAGTTTAGAGTTCAGGGAACTTGAAAAAATAGATTCAAACATAATCAAATATTTTAACGCCAAACATACGCCGTCTAGTGGCGTTTTTTTTTTTTTTACCAAAATTTGACGTCATCGCTTAGATGCTTTCATATATTTTAAACATAGTACAAAATGAATGTAATGCAAAATAAAAATCTGCTAGTTGTGTTTACTTAAACTTTGAATTTCTCAACTTAAAAATTGCCTCAAATTTTGAGTTTTGCCAACTTATTCGGGTTTATGGTGTGCCTAAAACTGTGAGTTGCATTAAATTAAGTAAACACTAAATATATATTTTGATTTGAATTATTTATTTGTAATTTGCAGTTTTTTTAAAATAAATAAAAATAAAAAAAAATAGCTATGCTTACTGATGATATTTAAGTTTGCAAACTTATAAAAAATAGAGGCAATCACTAACAAGACCTGCTGTTGGTCTGGAAACCAAACAAAATTGCTTGTTGTGAATGCATAATTTATCAAGTTAATTATTGAAAATACATTTGCAACATATTATCTAGCATGTGTAACACCAGTTGCAACCGCTAATTTTATGTGCGGTTTCTACAGATGATCTCAAATAAATGAATCACCATGAAATCAAAATGTACAATTCTTGTTTATTATTATGGAATTTTGTGGTATTATAAATGATTTATCCGCTCACAAGTCATGTGCCTTCGTAATCTTTATTTAAAATAACTTCCCCTTCCTCTTCTCCTCTTCTTCCTCATCATCATCTTCTCTGGTGATGCGTTTACTGACATGAGGGCGGGGCAACCTGTCACTCACGTGAGGTCGACCAATAGCGGTCCACAACCATCCAATCAGTTCCACATGGACAAAATCCTACCCTACATTCTTTTCCCCTTGTTCAAGAAGTCATTTCACTCGGATATACATCACAATAGGGAAGAAATTGCTGACTTTAAGCCAACGTAATAAAGAAACGGCATGTGAGGTTCTTTTTACGATCCAAAACGCACCACTGACGGTGACGCTCCAACCACAAATATGACAAGTAGCTTTGAGGAAAAACTCAACAGTTAGTGGTGAAGCGCAACAGCAGTTTTTAATGCTTCATTTTTATTACCTTACTCTCTAGCGAATGGAGGTAAACAACCAAACACGTCTCTCTCTCTCTCTCTCTTACGGTCTGATTTATTCTATGGTTTCAGTTCATCTTACAGTTTTTCAAGTCCAATACATTTCAGTGAATCACGTCATCTTTAAATGAGTATCTCATATGAAGCTTTGTAAAGTCTGATTTATTAGTACGTCAGTTTGTCCTGTCTCTTTCAATCAACAGATTACAAAAATGTCACTTAATTATGAGGCTTTTTACATTTGGTCAATTTAATTGACCTGTTTATTTCAAACAGACAACCTGATAAAAATGATGTGAAATGGAAAACAATATAGATCTGCAAGCTTTTACTCAGCCATGAGTAAACGTGAAGAAATGGACCCTTCGCAAACAGTTTGATTGACAGGCGATCTGACCAATCATAACCCTGAATCCGCCACTTTGTCCGTCAAAGCGGTCAGGGGAGTCAGTAGATTAACGTTGGTGAACTTGATCAATTGTGTGTCGTCACGTCTTGAAACAACATTCCTTCTGATGTTCATTCATGTTTATTTGATGCTATAAATGAACTAGTATGATCGCTTCACGAGGAGCTAAAAGACACATTAAAGACACACTAGATGCTATTTATTGATTTAACTTCTTTAAAAAAATGCAACATTTTAAATATGACTGTTTCATACGTTGTCAATGTCCTCTTTGCTCCTCGATGTGTTTTTGACTTCGTGAGAACATGATGTGTGGCGTGAGAGCGGCATAGCAACAGTAACTAAAGGGGGCGGGACTTTGTACTTTTTACATTAGGCCGCATTCAAATTTCACAGTAATTATGAAAGTCACCATGACATGACATTTATCAGCCTATTTTTATGGTAACATGACATCTAAGTGGAAGAGTAAATTCACCAAGAAAAAACGTAGAACAGGATTTGGGGATTTTTTTTTTTTTCTCCTACGAGATTGATTAAAAGGTGAAAAGTTGACTTTAAATGACAGATGGTTGGAGGATGAAGGATTGCAAAGACAAACATTTTTTTTTCTCTGGAGTAACTTGCACTGATGAATCATTCACGGTAAGACCAGTAATGTGTACTAAGAAAGTAAATAAAGTCCATTTTGATTTAATGCAGAAAAAGTAAATCAAATACATTGGCCACAGTAAATCAAAGCCTTTTCTTTCAGAGCTTTTGTAAGTTGCAGTCTCTCACGATTATTATTATTATTATTATTATTAAAGTCTTTATTTAAAAGAAAAA
>CM074293.1:2312500-2362500 GCA_037194245.1 Opsariichthys bidens
ATTTATTATTTTGCAGAAATAAATTATATTTTAAAGTATATTAAAATAGAAAATCATTTTGTTAAATTGTAATAATATTTTACAATATTACTGTTTTTTTTTCTGTATTTTTGATCAAATAAATGCAGCCTTGATGAGCAGAAGAGACATAGTAACATTTAGAAATTGTAAAATATCCAAACATTTGATATATAAACCTGCTTGTACAGTTTTTTTTTAAATCAAATGAATGCAGCCTGGATTAAAATAAAATGCTAGTATTAAAATAAAAGTATTTTAGAAGATAAAATACTTGTTTCAAAAACATGAAAAAAATCTTTAGATCTGTAATATCTAATACAATAATTAACGAGCTAAAAGTTTGCATTCAGACAAAATATAAAATTATTTATTTTATTTTTTATTAATTTAATATTCTCTCCCTTCTTGTTTCTCAAACGCATTTTTTGCATTAATCATTTTAATGGCACAAATTGACTAGCACAAACCTTAGTAAATCACCTTGCATGATTCATTTAAATACTTTCCTCCCCTAAATTTACATTTACAAGGAAAACTCCTACAAATGCATATGCATTTAATAACATCAGCCACATAAATAAATAATCTGCGCCTTTTCGGTGCAATTTTTTTTAGTCTTCAGTAAAAACCTGACCGTAGTCTTTTAAAGCCAAAAGAGGGTTTGCGCTGGCGCGAGCTGTTACTAAATCCCATTATTTTATTTGTCTGTTTCAGAGTTGTGTTCTATTTACAATGCTGTCTTTCTATATCTCGTATTGTCCCAGAAGCAAAGAAAAAAAAAGAAAAAATTATGGGTTTTTTTCCTTCCATGAAGCACGAATTTTTGAAGAATCTTCACGCATTCTCTTGCCCGGTGATGTTTAAACTTCAGCAAAAAATAATAAGTTATCTGTAAGAATCATGCAAATTCTTTGGATTCGTGATTATATTTGCACAGAAGCAAATCTCTCGGAAGCTGCTTATCACGTTGGTGTTCTTTAATTAACGCAACAACAAATAATGTCCACAGATAAGACGTGAAGGGACCAGAAGTCTTTTTCTGGTGCAGTCTCTTACTCCCGCTCCTGGAGGCAGAGTGGGAGGAGAGGAAAAGAGGCACAATGTGGCAACAGAGAGTTCTGGTCCACACCCGGACTCGGACAATAGGGGAAGTCCTGCCCCGTAATGTATTGTGTTTAATACAGAGCCAGGATGGGGAGAGGGAATTTGTCAATCTCGCTGTGGGCTGCGACACGTTACACAAATCAAGCCGTCGGCATCGTGCCAAACCTTTGGAGGGTCTCTCATGTGAGAGAAAAAACAAGCCATTTTTCTTCATCGTGTTGTACAGGTCACAAAAACACACAAACACTGCTGTAATGCGCTCGAACAATACTCTGTAAACAGGTGATTGCCATATGCACCAAACACCCATGGCATGGCAGACGTTTATGATTTAGTACCATTTACAAACTTCGGCCGGGGGAACGAATGTGCTGTAAACATGAACGCGTCTTCATTATTTAGGCTAATGGGTTTGCATGCAATCAGCTCATAGTTTGTATTGCTCACTGTTTAATGTAAAGTTACCTTACTGAAGGAGAACTAAAACTTTTTCAGTTTATTTGGGAAAAGGTTATCGTCAGATGGAAGATGCATGTAGTGTGTTTTAACTGTTGGTAAAGGTTTGGGTTCAGTAATGTTTTTAAAATAGGCTTTAATGCTCACTAAGATTGTTCAAAAAGACAAGAAAACACGAATACTGAAGAATATCATTACAATTAAAATAGCCGTCACGTGATCCTTCAGAAATCATTCTAATATACTGATCAAGAAACAGTTATGATTATTATTATTATTATATAGTTTTTGTGGAAACCATGATGCATTTTTCAGTTTTCAGCTCAAAAGAACAGCATTTATTTTAAATCACTGTTTTTTTTGTAACAATGTAAAAGTAGACTTTTGATCAATTTAATTATAAAAGTGCTTCACAAAGAAAGTTCATAGTTATTTGCATGACTTTCCAGTAAGGCCAATTAATTAGCACACCGTGTTCAGCAGGTTTAACACAAAGTTGCATTTGCATTCAATTTTCATTATTAGAAATAGCCCTTTTATGCTATTTTAAAGGTTCCTAATTTTGTTTTGGAGGTCTTTAATAGAGTCTGAAAACGGTTTGATCATCGATTCTCTCTATTCCCCGTCTTAACGCCAGCCCACTGTGCTCTGATTGGTCAGACGGCCCAGTCTGTTGTGATTGGCCGACCACTTGCAGCACGTGTCAGGAACGTAACGCCCATTACCATATCTGAATTTCAGCTCCGGAGGCTTCCTCAGTACTTTATACACAGCGATACCAACAATGTAACGATGGTGTTAGTTTTACCGCATCAATTCCAGTCCAATTCCATGCAAAGTTGATTCGCAGCGTCTTCGAGACAGATACTGAAATGGTTCCAATACTCCTTTTCTGCAGTATCGATACCCTGATACCAGCTATGCATTCCTTTTCTCTTCTCTCAGATGGAGAATTGACACACACCCGCCTCCTGTCACTCACTCGTCTCATTCGCTCTCGTTGAAAAGTGTGCATAATTTTAGTCATTCCCGCAGGTTCGCACCAAAAGCGCACTCACCACTGATGTATATGCGGCACTCGAGTACCAAATTAACTTCTTTTTTGTGGCTTATTGTGCTTAAACAGTCAAATACACACAAAAATGTGTCAAAATGTCCATCTTAGCGAGTATTTGGGTAAATGCAGTCGGTTTTGGAACATAAACCGCATGTTGCGTAACAGTAAATCCAATCCTTAAAGTGACAGCAGCCAAATAAACCTGCCGCAGTCTGTCATGTTCATCAAAAGACAAAGAGAGAATCACTCGCTGTAATTGTGAGCATTAATCTGAATTTAATTTTTTACAGTGTGTTATTTTACATTGGATTACTTACATTTCTGAATACTAGTTAGACGCACCTAAAAAACGTAAAGCCCTTTGGCTGTTATTTGTGCTATCGTTTGCAATTAGTTTATTTATTCTTATTTTATTGTTTACTATTTACTTATTTCTTTTTTTGTAAATGTTGTTCAACGGTTCAAATAAAACAAATTATCCAAATTATTAAAAGATTGAGATTATAACAAATCTGTGCACTGTATATATGGCAGTTTTCCCTGTAGTATCGAATATCAGTATTTTGTGTGTGAGTGTGTGTGTGTGTGTGTGTGTGTGTGTGTTGGTACTTTTGGCTATATTACACACAAAAAAGCATAATAGAACTTTAAATACCATTATTTGAAAAATTACCAAAGAAATCTAAGCAAGTGCCACACAAGTTTCAGAAGGAATTACTTCTAAAACAAAAGAAGTAAACAAATCCTTTCTTAAAACGTTTGCAGTGTCTCTTTCGGACGTCATTTGAAAGACTTTGTTGTAAAATGTTTTCGGCAAAGGGGAACACATCTGTTCTTTGCCATGCAATACGAGACCGTTCTATATTACAGCACAGACAGCAACGTAAGCAAACTGGCAGTTGTTATTGCAAATGAGTTATGACAGTCTAACGGTGATTAATCAGGAGAGAATTCTTTTAATGCACGGCTCTACATATTCATCGCATAAATCACGACAAAATAGTGGAAAGCCGGCTGAGTGAGGTGTTTCGTGTTCTAATAGAAAGAAATTACAGCTTGTGGTTAACAAAAGCAATAAAGATATAAAAAAAACACGGCCTGTTTAGGAGTTCGCAAGAGGTGATCTCACTCAGACGGGTTTGACAAAGTGACCAAACGAATGCATAAATAGAGGAAGACATTTGAAAAGGTAAAGCGACGAGTCTCAGTATGAAGGAGAACGCGGTCTCCGTGGGCTACATCAGGCGGGAGCGCGTGGGTGAGACTGTTTCATGCTTCTTGGACTATGTCATGCCTCACATTTTCAGCCTGCCAGCATCTCTGATCCCAGGCAACCGAGGGACCTTCACTCAGTTTAGTGGGCGACAACAGTAAAGATGTGCAACAATGAGCTGTGGCAGCGATGGTGGGAAAGTATGACTGCGATCATCTCTAACGTTGGTTTGGAAGCTCTAGCTCTCGATAAAAACACTGGGTTTCAACCCAAGTAAATATCGGACAGAACACGTGATAGGTTAATACCCAGCAAATTGGGTTGTTTATTTAACCCAGTGTCGATTCATTTTTTACTACACTCAAAAAAATATTTCTGTCTAAACATAAGTTTTATGTAATTTAATTACATAGCAATTTTCCATTCATTTGGATCACATAGTTTACACATAAACAAACTAATAAACTTAATGTGAGTCATATTTTTCAGTCATACGTAAATGAAATAGGTAAGATTTATGTAATGAATAGTGAGTTTATCTTCAGTTGATTTCATCAGTTGTAGTTCTTGTGTTTCTCTGTTCTTCAGTGATTCTGCTTGTTAACAGCAGGCGTTCATCATTACTGCTCAATCATCACTTAATGATCTCATTAACTCTGATGCTGCTTCAATGGTACTTTAACTCAGTAGTGCGCACACACATGACCACTAAACAGTGTTCATTAACCTGTGAACTATTACATAAATCTGACCTATTTCATTTACGTATGACTGACGAATATGAATCACATTAAGTTTATTAGTTTGTTTCTGTTAAAACTATGTCATCCAAATGGATGGACAATTGCTATGTAATTAAATTACATAAAACTTATGTTTAGACTGAAATATTTTTTTTGAGTGTATAATACCAGCCTTTTTACTTCATACATGAATTAATGTTTACAGACTTTTACTTTAATCTTTAACTTTACTTTAACTTTAATCCTCTAAACCAGAGCTTCCCAAACTTAAGCGGGGTAAGGCCTCCCCCAAAAAAAACATTGCAAAAGCTCCACGACCCCGCTGTTAAAAAATATATACCCGCATTTATTAACAAGTTTGTAAGAATTTCATGTGAATTATGAGAACTATGATGAAAACATTCTTTACGAATATATTTAAATCCATAACACTAACCTTACATACTTTCAAAAGAATTTTTAATTATTTTAATAAATTGATTTGGACTAGCAATACCGCTACGGCCCACCGGGGGGCCGCGACCCACAGTTTTGGAAGCGCTGCACTAAACTTTAGTTTTTAAATACTCCACACAACCACAGGTTTGCATTCTTTTATTTTATAGTAGCATGTTTTATATAGTTTTTAATACACATTGCCTACATTTAAGATCGTTTAACAAGCACAAATTAATGGACGCTGATGACTCGTGTTCGGCGGGGGAACTGCAAAGTTCATGCGTTTCGCTCGTAGCCGAAAAATGCTGACTGACTCCATAAATAATAAGTGTACAGTTCTGAGAGCATGTTTTAACATGTTAAGAATTTACAAATTTCCTTTTCCTTGCTTTCGTCCTCGTCGCCAAAATGTAAGAACTTGAGAGAGACCGATCTGATCAAGATGAGGAAATTTACTCAGGAGGAACCAGCAGCAAAAAACAATACAATACACGCATGTCACATGATCACAGGTGGATTAAATCTACCCCTAACCTCTCGTTCTTTGCTCTATTTAAGCCAAGTCAAACGGCAATAGATTGCCCCCTACATTAAGTGATGATTGAACATTAATGATGAACACCTGCTGTTAACAAGCAGAATCACTGAAGGACAGAGAAACACAAGAACTACAACTGACTTCACAGCCTTCAAAGAATTCACTCTGAATTCGCTTAGACCATAGCTCAGTCTAATACAGTATCTTTTTAAATAAAATCATAAAACTTTTGGCATCACACGGAAAGACCGACGCGACACTCATTTAGGAGACTCGCATCGCGCCCTATTGATTTGCATAAAATTAAACGGTATAAAGAACGATAACATATTTTTTTTTTAGATGAAATTAAACGTACACAAACTTGTTTTTTTACAAAAAACACATGCACCAATTTGACGGAGCTGCACTGATCTCTCCTGAAGAGGGCGCAAAAAGCTCGCAATGAATAACTCAAACACTGGGTTATGTCGTCATGTCTGACCCAGGAGCTGGGTTACACAAAAACTACCCCAACACTGGAAAAATAACCCAAGAATTCTAGAGAGTAACATCAAGAAGATTCAAGCTAAAACAACAAAAATGGAAATAATTATTTTTTTTTTTTTAAAGTCAAACTCTTGTACACACACACAGAGAGAGACAAAATTGATGCATTTTCTTCAATATGTTGTTGTCGGTGACAAAGGTTATAAAAAGAATGTCATTGTGGGCTGTGGTAAAAGAAAGGAAAACAGCGAAGAAAAAACAACACTCCTGGTGTTTGTCAAATTCAGCTCTGATTAAACTGACATCCTTGACGATAAAAATGTCCCGTGAGGAGGGCCATATGCTTCGACCACTCTTCTTTCCATTGTCAAAGTCGATTGGACCTTTTGTTAGATAATAACTTTGAACTAAGCACTGGAAATGTCTTTGTGAATAGTTTTTAATTCATGCCATTTATTTCAAATGCTGTATAAATGCTCAAACATCTTCAGAACGCAACATGTGATGCTGGCATGTTGAACTATGGGCCTGTGTCTTGTTATTTTTAATCTCAGGCTCTCTAAACACGGGCCTAATGGACTTTTTAAATAACTGGGTGGCTCTCCGTACAAAAGAATCTGGGAAAAGGAAGGAAGCATGTCTCAATGAGGGGAAGATGTGTGTGTGTGTGTGTGTGTTTCATTTGCATGGGAAAGGACTCAAGTAATAACAGACTGGACATTTCAGAATCCTCAAACTGTCCAGTCTGCTTAAAAAAATAACATAAGTGCACAAAAAGTGTGTGTGTCGCAAACTTTTACTCTTGTTGGGTTGGGTATTGTTTGAACGATTCCGATTCCACCGATTGATTCCAATAAGGTAAAACAAACAAATCATTTACTTTCATTCGAAGTCTTATTGCAAATCATGTCATTGTAGCTGAATATCATGAACAAAAAACAACAGACTAAAGACTTACACATGCAACTTTTGCCTGTAGTTTAAAAATAATTAGCCTTACTAATATATATATATATATATATATCATTAAAGACAAATAAACACTCACTAATAAACAAATTTGCAATCGTCAAATAAATACCACTGAACAAGATATTCAGGTACAGAAACTGTAATAAAGAGCTGCACTTTATAAATAAAATATACATTACAAATATAGTTGTTCAGTCAAGAGCTGTGAGTGAATTTTCTCAATGTCTTTTGTTGTTTGATTAAAGGGTTAGTTCACCAAAAAATGCAATTTCTGTCATTAATTCCTCTCCGTCGTGTCGTTCTACACCCCTAAGATCTTCGTTCATCTTCAGAACACAAATGAAGATATTTTTGATGAAATCCGATGGTTCAGTGAGTCTCTATTGACAGCCATGAACACTTTCAATGTCCAGAAAGACACTAAAACATATTTAAAACAGGTCATGTGACTACAGTGGATCTACATTAATATTATAAAGCGACGAGAAAAAACAAAATAACGACTTTTTTCGACAATATCTAGTGATGGACGATTTCAAAACACTGATTCATGAAGCTTTACGAATCTTTTGATTCGAATCAGTGGTTCAGAGCGCCAAAGTCACGTGATTTCAGCAAACGAGGCTTTGTTACGTCAGAAGTGATTCGCAATTTTAATACTTCACTTGATTTTGGTTTGTTTGATACACGAACCGAATCACTGATTCAAATCAAAAGATTCGTAAAGCTTTGAATCAGTGTTCTGAAATCGGACAAAAACTCAGATTAACGATGAAAAGATATTCAGGCCGTCGCGTCTAGTTAGACTCTAAAATGAACTTTTTCAGTCTGCACAATTTTATGAGTTTCAACGGGAGTATAACATGACAGACAACAAATAGCTGTAATAAAATTCCTAAGGAATGCATGAATTGAAAAAATACTTCCGTACTTATAAAAGCATCTGCCAAAAAAGGGCTCCGTTGCAGAAAATATAAATTGCCATGGATGAATAATCTGAATCCAGAAAATATCCATATGGATCAGTTTTATGATCTCTTTATGAACGTTGTGTAGCTGTCAATGGAAGGGACCGAAATCTCTGTGAAAATCTTCATTTGGAAGTCTCACAGGTTTGGAACGACATGAGAACGAGTAATCAATGACACGATTTTCAATCTCTTCACAAATATCTTTCACTACATTCTTCAAACTAGTTGGCTGACCCAAAAACTGGAGCTCGGTTTCCAAATACTTTCATACAGTCGTTCTGATAACCTCACATGTCATGCCTAATATCGAGGTTTGTGTGGGCTTTGAGAACCGGCTCATGTATAAAGTCACACGATCAAATGAGGTCATAATAATGCTTCTTCAGCACTCTCGATGTAATGGGAAATATGTGACACAGAATAAATATTTTAAAAGCTCATTTATAACAATATTTACAACATCTCTCAATGTCCCTGAAAATGTGTTCTGGTCAGTAAACACAACGGTCAAACAGCCAGCGATGCTGACGGTCCTCCGAGGCTTTGCGCTTTACTTTGAACTCGTGCGTTTGTTGGTTCCGAGGAGGAGAATGGTCCGAAAGAAAGCACAAAATGAATTAAAACAATACTTTGAAGCAGTTTTGGTAAACAGACAGTATAAACAACTGCTGCGCTTTTTCAGTAACAATTTACAAATGCATCATATTTTGAAATTATGCAGAATACGAAATGTTGACAGAAGAATTCCTGTCCTTTTACACAAGTTTACAGTGTTTAAAATTATGTGATGACCTGTAGAATGAAAAAAAAAAAATGCATTTGCCAAGAGCGATATGTGGATTAATGTCAGCTGTCCAAGGGCTTTCAATGGTAGAAATTATACATTTTCTTTTTTTCACAAGCAACGATACATACATTAATAGGCTGCAGCATATAAGGGTTCAAACTTTAGAGACGACTTGTTCTGGCTTTTATTATCATGGTTAGAAGTGCTGCTCTAGGGTAGTCGTGGCCTAGTGGTGAGGGAGTTGGACTTGTAACCTGAAGGTTGCTGGTTCGATTCCCACACCGGCAGGAATTGAAGGTGGGGATTGTGAATGAATAACACTCTCTCCACCTTTGATACCATGACTAAAGTGCCCTTGAGCAAGACTCCTAACCACTTGCTGAATTGTAAGTCGCTTTGGATAAAAGCGTCTGCTAAAATGATGAAAAAAAAAAAAAAAAATGCTCTGTTCACCTCATCATTTCTGTGGTCTGATTATGGATAAACAGCGCCCTCTACAGGATATTTCAGAGATTAAAAATGGGGTAACGTTTTACAAGGTCTCATTTGTTAACAAGTTAAAGGAGTAGTTCACTTGTGAATGAAAATTTCATGGTTATTTACTCTCCTCCATGTCATCCAAGATGTCTTTCTTCAGTCGAACAGAAAGGATTTGTCTGCATATAGTGGACTTCAATGGGTCCAAATGTCCGTTTCAGTGCAGTTTCAAAGGATCTACATGATCCCAGACGAGGAATAAGAGAGTCTGATCTAGAAAAGTACAGATCCAGTGGCTATAAAGCGAATGTGCAAAGATTAACTAAAATGCCCTTTAAGGTAAAACAATGATTTTGAAGTTGGAGGAGATGCAAGATGAGCATTTGTTGATAAAAAAGTATATAAATTAAATTTTTTTATTATAAAATGTGCGATGGTTTCTCTAGATCAGACTCTCTTATTCCTCGTCTGGGGTCATGTAGAGTCTTTTGAAGCTGCACTGAAACTGACATTGAACCCCATTGAAGTCCACTATATGGAGAAAAATCCTGCAATGTTTTCCTCAAAAACCTTCGTTTCTTTTCGACTGAAGAAAGAAAGACACAAATCTTGGATGATGGAAATCCTGAACTCATCCTTTAAAGCATTAACTAACAATGACGAGCAATACATTTGTTACAGTATTTATTATTCTTTTTAAAGTTCCGTTAATAAAAATGCAACTGTTCTTTGTGTATTAGTTTACAGTGCATTTACAAATAGGCTACAACATTTGATTTTAACAGTAAATGTTGAGAATAACATTATCTAGATTAATAAATGCTGTAGAAGTATTTTTAAATGGGATGTAAGGTGTACTTTTCCTTGCCAAAAAGCCATATGTTGACTGTAAAACAGTAGTTTAATTATCCGTGTGGAGTGTGAATGCTCGTCTAACCTGTTAACATGGGCACGGAAATAAAGACACACCGCAATTAAGGGCACCTCGCGTCACATGCGCTTGTTTGTAAGGAATCGTTATGAATTGGAGAAACTGCAACGCGCAAAATTGCGGAATACGTCCTGCCTTCTAAGTAAAAGAGCCAATCGCTGATTGTCATTACATCACTGCAGCTGCCGGTTTCCATGGAAACCTGAGACTCATTGAGAGGTCATTTATCTTTGAGTCCAGAGAAAATTTAAGCTTTTGATATTAAGATAATCTACTTTTTAAAAATATAATGCATAGTGCTAGTAGGCCTTAGTTTATTAGTCACATTCTTCCACTCGAGTAAACTTTGAATGAACTATCGATACTTACCTTAACCTACTGCATGCAAAATTAATACATGTTAATTTAAACATTTAAATTGTATTGGTTTATTAAATAAGACACACAAAGCAATTTGCAGGTGGAAGCAAATCACAAATTTGAGAGGAACTTTTATCGTTGACGTCTCCGTTTATCACTTGGGAATCTACAAACGCATTCAGATTATTTTATTTAATGCCATGTCAGCAATCAAAGCTATTTCCATGACAAAAATTCAATTATAAAAACACAAATATCTTATAAATACAATAAAAACAAAGCATATATAAACAGCAAGTTATATTTTACAATTTTTTTTTTTAAATTAACTTATGATTAAAAAAAATCCAAAAAGCATTCTGCTTATGTTTAATCTAATAAAATATGTTTGACAGATTAGGGAATCTTACAAAACATACATAAAGTTGGGTCTTCACCTTTAAGCAAAAAAGCATGGGTCAATTTTTAATGTCCTTATTAAGAACTTCGGAGTCTACAAACAAAACAAATCCGTAAGTCCATAGTATTTAGTGTATTTAGTGACACAGCCAAGTGAGAGCGGAGTAAAGGGCCTGGCTGAAAAGGTTTGTTCCCGGTTTTTGTTGTTGTAAACAGTTTCTGTTTTTCCTGTCACGTCGCAGCTCATCAGATACAATCGGGGTAAACAGCCAGAACCAGTATGTTTGGATAAACTTGTGAATTTGTTTTATCTTAAGACTCATCTCCGTTCGCCAAGAATGCTGACTGGAAATAGACTGAACTCGGACACACAGCGCCAGTCGGAGAAACTATTGAATAGAGACTAAAACAACTGTCCACATTTCCAACATCTTACGATCATATTGCATTGATATAAATACATTCTCTTCATTGTCGGTTTTCCTAACTTTCAAAAACTAATGGGTGACTAGCATGGATTAGCTGCGGTCGTTAACCAAAGACTGAAACAAACCAACGTAACCAGAAATATAATTTCGTAACATTCAATATCATAAAACACATTCTCACTTGTGAAATGTAATCCCTTGCTGTCTTGTTTTGGAATTTCTTTCATTTGAACACCCACACGCAGCAAAAAAGTCTGGCATCATCCATGAATTCAAAAGTACAGGCGGAGATTTTGACGCATGCTGAGTCAAAACCGGACTGACCGACTAGTTATTTGAACATAAGAAAAAATATCTATATTTGAAATATGTTATTTAATTGTGAGATCTTTATTTCATGATAAAGATTTTATTCACAACCACCTGCAGTGTCCTGGAAATACCCCTGACTGGGCAAAATGTGCAAAATACTCAGTGTGTCACATGACCAATGCTCACCTTTTGACAGTAGGCATAGCATAAGTCCTACAAAACACATCTGATTTATTTTATTTTATTTCTAAAATGGTTTTCTTATATAATTGATAAAACATTGCAACGCTAGTCATCAAATCGATAACATGTCCAAAAAAATAAATAAATAAATCAAACACCTTAGCCTAATCTGTAGACTTTGCTTTCAAGATGGGTCATCATACATCTCGCAAGTTATTTAGGCAAAAACTACATGTAACCAAATTCAAGGTTATTTTGTCTATTTTTGTCTACTCATTGCAGGACTATATCGGTTCAGTTAACCGAGACGCTGAAATGACGGTTATTTTTCGCGGGGTGTTTCCCGCCACATGAAAGTGATATCGACATATTTTATGTAGAAGACTTAAGATATGATTATTCCTTCATGTATTGAAGAATGAAACCGTGCTTCAAGGGGTGAAACGAAACTATTGTGATATACAGGGAAATGAAACTTAGCAACATACATACACCCTTCAGCATTCACTTTAAAAGCAGCATCACTCTTCTGAGACAGTGCCGTTGACGACAGCGTCGTGAAATATTTCTGTTTGTTGTTTGGACATTTTTGGCGTTGTTTAAGGATGGAGAAAATGAGTTACACGTTCAGTCAGCACTATGAGGAGAAAATCCGCCCTTGCATCGACACTATCGACAATTTACGGTCTTTAGGAGTCGAAAAGGACCTGGCGCTGCCTGCCATCGCCGTGATCGGAGACCAAAGCTCGGGAAAGAGTTCTGTTCTGGAGGCGCTGTCAGGAGTAGCGCTTCCCAGGGGAAGTGGTGAGGACAACATACTACATATAGGAAACATACATGCATACGTTTACAAGGGCTTTGAAACAAATCTGCAGGGCATGTAACCATGTAGGGGAGTTAGCTCAGTGAATAACAGCACACTTTTAGCACACCGGCGACCCGGGTTCAATCCCCACTTAGAATAACCTTTCATTTGCACTCATAAAAATATTTCTGTCAAAACATAAGTTTTATGTCATTTAATTACATAGCAATTTTCCATCTATTTGGATTACATAGTTTTAACATAAACAAACTAATAAGGTCAAGGTCAACTCATAAATATGTAAATGAGATAGGTTAGATTTATGTAATAGTTGAGTATATGAACAGTGAGAGATGAAATGTCTTTTATCTTCAGTTGATTTCATGAGTTGTAGTTCTTGTGTTTCTCTGTCCTTCAGTGATTCTGCTTGTTAACAGCAGGCGTTCATCATTACTGCTCAATCATCACTTAATGATCTCATTAACTCTGACGCTGCTTCAACGGTACTTTAACTCAGTAGTGCGCACACACATGACCTCTAAACAGTGTTCATTAACCTGTGAACTACATAAATCTTACCCATTTCATTCACGTATGACTGACAAATATGAATCACATTAAGTTTATGTTAAAACTATGTAATCCAAATGGATGGAAAATTTCTGTGTAATTAAATTACATAAAACTTATGTTTAGACTGAAATATTTTTTGAGTGTGTTTGTCGATTTTGATAAAAACATCTGCCTAATTAATTAAAATATGATACTTTCGTGATAACGATTTATCTCCATATTAATATATCATTTAATTATTCACATGTTAGGGAATGTTCACATATCACATCTAAAAACGTGTGGCCGCGCCGCTTTCTCCTTTCCAAAGCCCTCAGGCTCTCGTGGCGTCTGTTGTTGCTCTGCAACCATGAACCTATCTCTTACATTGATTTCTAGCCCTTGAATTAACTTTACAACTAGACATATTTCTGGTGATGAGATTTAAAAACCACCCTGTACAGCTATCATCAGCTGTTCGGCTGAGCTTTCGATGTTTTGTCACGGAAAAGGCTGAAGCTGAACGGTTGGTTCCTGTCACATGACCTGCGGTGCGCTTACGGCATTCTGAAAAGTTGAGAATTTTTCATCTTGTCGCTTCCATTATGAGCTCACCTACATTAGAAATAACGAATTTGAGCACGTGATATGTAAACGGCCCCTAAGGCTCTTCAAAGAACATCCATGATATGGACTCCACCTTTTTGTGCAGGAATTGTTACACGATGCCCTCTTGAGCTCAAGATGATAAGAACCAAAGGTGAGGAGAAATGGCATGGGAGAATCAGTTACCAGGACTACGTGGAAGACATCGATGACCCGGCAGAAGTGGAGAAGAAGATTCGTGAAGGTAGGAAACTCTCATGACGTGTCCAGAGGTCTCTCTAAGACGAGTTCAGCAGCATCTAATGTTGTCCAAATGTTTGTAGCTCAGGATGAGATGGCTGGAGCAGGTGTTGGTATTAGTGATGAACTCATCAGTCTGCAGATCACCTCTGCCAACGTTCCTGACCTCACGCTCATCGACCTCCCCGGGATTGCGCGAGTGGCGGTCAAGGGTCAGCCTGAGAATATTGGAGATCAGGTGAACTATATTTCTCGAATGACACTTTGTTGGAAAGTCTATCATGGCCTGACACAGGAGATGCTTTTCTTCTAGATTAAGAGACTGATCAGGAAGTTTGTCACAAAGCAAGAAACCATTAACCTGGTCGTGGTGCCATGTAACGTTGACATCGCGACCACAGAAGCGTTGCAGATGGCTCAGGAGGAGGACCCCGAGGGCGAAAGGACTTTAGGTGCGTTTGGTGCATTTCAACGCCGTAAATCCGACTCGGTGTAACCGTTGTTTGTCCACTACAGGCATCTTAACAAAGCCGGACCTGGTGGATAAGGGCACCGAAGGGACGGTGGTAGACATTGTGCACAACGAGGTCATTCACCTCACTAAAGGCTACATGATTGTGAGGTGCAGGGGACAAAAAGAGATCATTGACCAGGTCACTCTCAATGAGGCCACAGTCACAGAGAAAGCCTTCTTCCAAGACCATCCTCAATTCGGGTGAGTAACAAGTCATTGTGGTTGACCTTTTCAAGTACTCATATGCAGATTCGTACCCGTTTTTTGGGGATTTTAGTAAATCAGAGATGTTGATGCATTTGTATGTGTGTTTTCTCCCCCAGCAAACTCTATGAAGAAGGTTTTGCGACTATTCCTAAGTTGGCTGAGAAACTAACCATTGAGTTGGTTCATCACATTCAGGTGAAATAATCTTTATTGACAAAAGAGGACTAAAGAGTTCTTAGAATCACAATAAACATATCTCATTTTCATATTTGATGTGTAGAAATCCCTGCCTCGGTTAGAAGAGCAAATCGAGGCGAAGCTCGTGGAAACACAGAAGGAACTGGAGACGTACGGCAACGGACCCCCATCAGACCCTGCGGAGAGATTGAGCTTTTTCATCGATGTGAGTCCAGCTTTGAAATCTACACCACTCCTACATCTACATGTGAATATTGTCCGGTTAATATCAGTGAGTGACTGAAATCTTTCACATTTTATCACCGAATTTAGAAAGTCACATCTTTCATACAAGATATCATCAGTCTGACCACTGGGGAAGAGATTAAATGTGGATCAGATCTACTGATTTTTCCAGAACTCCGTAAAGAATTTGCACAATGGAACGGCTTCTTGGATCAATCAGGATATTCATGTAAGTGAAGCTCCTTTTTTATTGTTTAAAAATACTTAGTTCACCCAGAAATAAAAATTCTCTCATTCTGAAGATGAATGAAGGTCTTACAGGTGTAGAACCACATGAGAGTGAGGAATTAATGACTGAAATTACATTTTTGGGTGAACTAACCCTTTAAACCATGTTCACATCTACTGTATCCCCCTTCATTTCAATCAGTAAATTACCAACCTAAATTGCTAACTTAATCCAAGTAACTTTTTACTATGTAACATTTTTGATGCTTTAATGGAAAAAAAATACAGTCATGTCTTGATTATTTGACAACTTTCATTTTTTTTAACGTATGAAAAGCTGATTGAGTTGTATCACTGGTCTCTTGTCAAACTCTTTGTAAACATAAGAGTGACTTCTGACAGTATTCTTAAACTCTTTGCAGTCAACAGGAAGATTGAGAAAGAAGTTGATAACTATGAAGCCAAATATCGGGGAAGAGAGCTTCCTGGATTCATCAACTACAAGACCTTCGAGGGGCTTGTCAGGGATCAGATCAAGATGTTGGAAGAACCTGCGTTGAGGACGCTGAAGACTGTCTCTGGTTTGTGTTGTATATTTCAAATCCCACCCACTTCCACTTTTTTTTTTTTAAAGTTTTTAATAATGTGTAGACTTTTTACATGGACCTCGCTTTATGCACAGGCTCTTTGTGAACCCAGAGGAAATTAGGATTGTCATGAAAACCACAAACCAGGAAATCTAAATCCATTTTAACCACCACTGAACTTTCCAGTTTATTCAGTAAATGTGTTGACAGTTTCATTTGTTGACAATGAGTTTTGCTGCCTAGTAGAAACTTATCAAAGATTGTATCGCATTGATAAGTCAATAATTTTATCACTTAAAACTCATCTTTGATCACCAAAACACATTTTTTCGTGTGAATTTTGTTTCTTCATGCCTTAAAATAGCTTGGATGTAACTCTACACCCCTGCTTCATTTAGTATAAGTGCATACATGAATATGCAAATTAGCCCCGCCTCCACTCACTCACTCCAGCTCAGAATAGCTGATCCACTCGCTCAACCGTAAACAAATGCAAGCGGAAATGTTGGTTTAATCCAGCCAAATGTGTTTAAAACCGTAAAGAGCGAGTTATACAGTCCATAACTGATAATACGTTTATGTGTCGCTCTCTACAACGACACATAACGTTAATACATATGATCCGTCTTTGGCTTGACTACATTATCAAACAGCTTCTAACAATCAGTATCCTTGTAAACGCTTTGAACAGCTCAGAGCAACAGTGGAGAAAAGCATAACGTCGTAATATACATCATTCACCTGCTAAACGTTCCCGATTTTTCATATCAACAGTAAAGATAACCTCGCTTCTCTTGGGGCTCTCCTGCATAATTAATGATATGCTAAAGCCCGCCCACACATTGCCACGATTGGTTACATGTTTGTGATGTACAGAACAAGAGCGATTTCAAACCACGTTTTTGAGTTCACTGCAGTTTTAAGGAGAAAATACTCAGCAATGGCATTGACTGCTGAATTTGCACATGGTTTGTCTTAAAAACGACACATAGACATATAAACCACGGGTGGTTTTTAAATTTACATCTCCCTTTTTTGATAAATGTGGCTTAGGGTGCGTTCACACTTGTCATGTTTGGTTCGATTGAAACGATTGCGATTGCTCAGTCAATGCGGTTCATATGTGAACGCTGCCATTAGAACCCTGGTGCGCACCAAACAAGCGCTAAAAAGATGGGTCTCGGTCCGCTTCCAAACGAACTCTGGTGCGGTTCGATTGATAGATGAACGCAACACGGACCAAAGACATGTAAACGAACCAAAAACAGGACGTGATGTCACAAGATGCGACGTCAGCTACACGTCAGCTGATTTGACGACGCGGGAAGATCGGTGTATCCAAAATGAGTCGAGGGCAAACGTGGAGCGACGAGGAGGTGAAGTTTCTGGAAATCCTGCTGCTGCTTTGAACATTTTATGAGCTCTTCGTGAGTTCTCAGCTGGTTAAAATAAAGCATATGTACGCGCATGAAATGGTGGCGTTTAATCCAGAACACAGCGTTGTTTTGAATGTTCGGTAAGCGAGCTCCGTCGCCAAATATACGTCATAAAAGCCGACCAATCAGGTCGTGACCGTATCCCAATGCATTTGGTTCAGTAACTTTAGGTTCGCTGGTAAAAATGCCAGTGTGAATGAACCAAACCAACCGAACTACAAGTGTGAACGCACACTTAGTGTACTGCACTTTCTCCTGACTCACTGAAGTTTGAACGTGTGCTAAAGCGGTTGTATTCACAGTGCGTTTGCGTTTACACAGATGTGGTCAGACGGAAGTTCATCCAGCTGGCCCAGTGCAGCTTCGCTGGATTCCCTAATCTTCTGAAAATAGCGAAGGTACTTTTCTTTGGTTTGAACGCCAATGCTTCTGGCAATACACAAATTCATGAGTGTTCATATCAAACTACTCTCTTCAGCTGTCAAGTTTGGCTAAAATTCACAGTACTTTTCAGTGATAAAATATTCAGTAAGTTGTTTTATCACTTATAGAGAATTATGTGTTTTTAGTAATTTTTAAAAAATATTTTCTAAGACTAAGATCGAAGCCATCAAGCTGGATAAAGAATCCGTGGCAGAATCCATGTTGAGGACCCAATTCAAGATGGAGCTCATTGTTTACAGTCAAGACGGCACATACAGCCAGAGCCTGCAACATACAAAGAGTAAGCTGGAAGAGGATGAAGACGATGAAGACTCTAAAAAAAGCCTTAATTGCATGAGTGTCGGCATTAGCACGGACAATAATGCCAGCTTGCGGGAGATGAAGTTGCACCTCGAGTCCTACTACACGGTAAGTGTGCCACCTAAAGCTTTCTGAGCCATCAGAAGAAGCTCAAATTGAAATAAATATGTGAGATGCTGTCTTTCCATCTTACCAGATTGCAAGCAAGCGTCTTTCCGACCAGATCCCAATGGTGATCCGCTATCTGCTGCTCCAGGAAGCAGCTTTGGAGCTGCAAAGGAACATGTTGCAGTTGCTGCAAGATAAAGACGGCGTAGACGACCTGCTTAAAGAGGACTTTGACATCGGCCAAAAGCGGGAGAGTTTACTGAGCCGTCAGAAACGCCTGATGAAAGCACGAAGCCTCCTGGTTACCTATTAGAATTCACTTCATAATACAGTCGATCGCAACCGTTTTAATGCAACAAAATCATATGCTCATGAGGTCATAGCTTGACATATTACATTTAATCATTGAATCATGGAGTCTCGCCCCATATGATATGCATCCTTAAAGTTTGATCAACAGGTCATGTTTTTATCAACTTCGCCTTCTCAGTTAAGCCCCACTGCCAACTATCAGTTTGATTTGAACTCTTGTTATTTGTGAACAAAGCTCTCAATAACCTGCTACCTCAATACTTAGCTGATTCATACCTCCCGTATACCCATAGGAGTAATTTACTGGTGGGACGGACGTCCCCAAAACTTTCTGCCAGGGTTGATATATACACATATACTAGTGTGGATCAGAACCCGGAATCTCTCGCACGCTTCTACCACCGGGCCATTAGAGCTCACGATCACTTATAGCAGATCGATGTATTTATTCAGTGCCGTGAAGAATCTCAGCTCAGGCGCATAAAACATACCTGAGGACCATAAATACTCTTTTTCTGAAGTTGTCATGCATGTAAAGTATTCAAGATATGTTCATATCCTTCTAGATTGTTATTCGTAATAAACTTTTATTTTAGAACCTTCAGTTTTAAGGCCTTATATATTTGAAAGTGATATTGGGACCCATATGTCCAAATTGTTGAATTTAAAGGGGAAATACATGAATGTATAAATAATGTTTTTTCAAATAAATGTGGAAAATTATACATAAGGAATTCAAATTTATTTATTTTTACATTTCTTTGTATATTTATGAATTTATTTATTATTTCGCCAGGTTTGGCGTAGGGCTGGGTAGGTTTCTTTTAAAATGTATTTCACTACAGATTACAAAATACACGCTTTAAAAAGTCATTTGTAACGTATTTTGTTACATTACTTAAGTTTAGTCACTTCATCTAAATACTTTAGAATACTTTGGAATAATAATAAGTGTGAAACAAACACAAAAAAGGTCATTGTGAGTTTTTATCTCACAATTCTGACTTTTTCCCTCAGAATTGCGTGATATAAAGTTGCAATTGTGAGTTATAAAGTCAGAATTATGAGATATAAACTCACAATATTGAGAAAAGTCAGAATTATGAGATATAAACTCATACTAAATTCACAATTGCAGGAAAAAAATCAGCATTGCAAGTTCATATCTCGCAATTCTAACTTTATAACTTGCAATTGTGAGGAAAAAAACTAATTGTGAGAAAAAGTTGCAGTAACGAGTGAATGATAAAATGACTCCCAAAACATGAAAACAGTCGTGGATCATCAGGTCATGACAGGACAGTTCAGTTGACAGTTGGGTATTTTTTTTAATAAATTCAGTCATTTTGTCTTGTTCAGGACAGAACTAAATAAAAATAACAACATTTTTAAATTTTTTAATCCTCTTAAAAGTATAAAAATGTTAATGAAACTGAACTCCTCTTTTTCAGACGGTCAGAGTCAGAGAATCACCAATCGCTGTTTAAATGACATTAAAACTCAAAGTAATCACTTTGGTAATCTAAAACACTTTTCAGATGGAACTGTAATCTGATTACCACCCATTTAAAATGTAACGACAGTGACTCAAATTTAGTATTTTAAATACGTCACTATTTCGTATTTTGTATTTTGTTACTCCCCAACCCTGCATAAGGGCTCTGTAGGTTCAAAAGTAAGTTAGCAAAAGTTTTTTTAAGATTCTTTTTTTTTTTTTTAAGATTAGCCCATGACTATAAATATTAATCTGCATATGCAAATGACATCATTTTCCTCTCAGGGTTGTTCCTTTGACGGCATCTTGAATAAACACTATACATTTTATAATTCACTCGTCACTGCAACTTTTCTTCACAATTAGTTTTTTTTTTTTTTAGTTTATAAAGTCAGATCTATACTGGCTATAGGGGCCACAGATCTATAATGACATCATTTAAATAGAACAGCGCCTGTGAGCTTCTGCGATGCGAGAATAGAATATATATATATATATATATATATATATATATATACACATATATATATATATATATATACACATATATATATATATATATATATATATATACATATATATATATATATACAAATAATAAATTAATGAAGTGTATATATATATATATATATATATATATATATATATATATATATATATATATATATATATATACACACACTTCATTAATTTATTATTTGTATCATAATTCAAATAATATATGGGTATAACTTTAAAAAGTGATGATTATATGGGAAGAGAGACTGATGAATTGTAATTGTCATGTAGATGTTTGAGTTTATAACAGCAGTCAAAGATAATGCTGAATGACTTATGTGAAAATGGATGGATTTTACTGTAAAATATGCAATCTGACAACTAATTTATTATAATAAAGGCCGAGAGCTTGAAAAATGCACAACGCAAAACGTAAATCCGTGAAGTGAATAACTTCTTTAAGAGTTGCTTCCATTGTTTATGTTAAATCACGTTGGGTTATGCACTTCTGTCAATGCTAAAATAAATATGATTGCTATCCAAGTTCCTGTTACGTATAGAAACAGTCTAAAACCCGTGCTTCAAAGGTAAAACGAAACTAAACCCAGGAAATGAAACCTATCTCAACGCTCTAATGATTCACTCCCTTCACCGCTGAAGAAACAGCATCTCAAGTCAATCCGTCTGGCGTATCGACGTGAAGGTTTTGCTCTTTGGCGTTGTTTAAGGATGGAGAAAATGAGTTACACGTTCAGTCAGCACTATGAGGAGAAAATCCGCCCTTGCATCGACACTATCGACAATTTACGGTCTTTAGGAGTCGAAAAGGACCTGGCGCTGCCTGCCATCGCCGTGATTGGAGACCAAAGCTCGGGAAAGAGTTCTGTTCTGGAGGCGCTGTCAGGAGTAGCGCTTCCCAGGGGAAGTGGTGAGGACAAAAACTTAAGTGAATCTACGACATATAGGGTGAATTAAGGGACATATGGGACCATTTTTATTTTCTAACCTAATAAGTGAAAATGAAAACATTTTTTTGCTGATCTCTAGCTTCAAACAACTTCATGATAACATCCTAAAATTGTCATCGCTACTATATTGTACAATATTCTTTGTTCACACTGCAGGTGCCAAAACCTTTACCAAGTTTCGTACCATTCCAATGAAGTAAAAAAATTCCAAAAGAAAAAGTAAACGTTTTTGGTCAAAAAAGACCAAATGATTACCATATGGATTTCACATGTTACTGTGAGACTGTCATCCACCGTTTCATGTTTTGTGCAGGAATTGTTACACGATGCCCTCTTGAGCTCAAGATGATAAGAACCAAAGGTGAGGAGAAATGGCATGGGAGAATCAGTTACAAGGACTACGTGGAAGACATCGATGACCCGGCAGAAGTGGAGAAGAAGATTCGTGAAGGTAGGAAACTGTCATGACGTGTCCAGAGGTCTCTCTAAGACGAGTTCACCAGCATCTAATGTTGTCCAAATGTTTGTAGCTCAGGATGAGATGGCTGGAGCAGGTGTTGGTATTAGTGATGAACTCATCAGTCTGCAGATCACCTCTGCCAACGTTCCTGACCTCACGCTCATCGACCTCCCCGGGATTGCGCGAGTGGCGGTCAAGGGTCAGCCTGAGAATATTGGAGATCAGGTGAACTATATTTCTCGAATGACACTTTGTTGGAAAGTCTATCATGGCCTGACACAGGAGATGCTTTTCTTCTAGATTAAGAGACTGATCAGGAAGTTTGTCACAAAGCAAGAAACCATTAACCTGGTCGTGGTGCCATGTAACGTTGACATCGCGACCACAGAAGCGTTGCAGATGGCGCAGGAGGAGGACCCTGAGGGCGAAAGGACTTTAGGTGCGTTTGGTGCATTTCAATGCGTAAATCAGACTGAATCAGACTCGTGTAACCGTTGTTTGTCCACTACAGGCATCTTAACAAAGCCGGACCTGGTGGATAAGGGCACCGAAGGGACGGTGGTAGACATTGTGCACAACGAGGTCATTCACCTCACTAAAGGCTACATGATTGTGAGGTGCAGGGGACAAAAAGAGATCATTGACCAGGTCACTCTCAATGAGGCCACAGTCACAGAGAAAGCCTTCTTCCAAGACCATCCTCAATTCGGGTGAGTGTGTCGAGAGTTGAGATGGTGAAATATTGAAACCCTTATGTGAACATATTCCTATGTAAATGACTTTTATACACTTAAAAATGTAATTTTGTAAATATAGAACATGTGTTGGGTTAACTTTACCCAACAAATTGGGTGGATTTTATTAATACATTTTTACCGAAACACTAGCTTATTTTTTAATTAGTACTTACAGATTTACTGAAACAAATACTCCAAACTACTACTGGTTTACATAATAACTTCCTCTTTGTTTTCTTTGAGTATCATATTTTTACAGTAGCATATTTTATACCGTAATATTGCATACATTAAAACTCGTTTAACAAACATTAGAAGTAAAAATTAGACATTTAAAAGTGATCCAACTACTCTCTGTTGTCCTGTGACTCCATTACCTAAACAAACAGTGCACAGTTCTGAGGACATTTTTTGTCGATTAAATGAAGCGCACACAAACCTGCATTTCAACAAAGTAATTCGATGGCGCTGAGAAGTTGTTACGTCTGACTCAGAAGCTAGGTAGCAAAAACTAAGCAAACACTGATGAAAGTTTTTAAGGCAGCAAGTGAACTTTTGTTTCTGAGTTTACCCACCTGGAATTGTTTGAGTACAATGTAATGTATTAAATAACACCAAATATTTAGTAAGAACCTTTATGTGAGCGGCACGGTTAACATTTGATTCTACTTTTGAAGGGTGTGTCCAACCGTTTTTTTTAATTTGTTTTTGCTTAGTCATGGGGATATGCATGCAGACACTGTAAAAAAACAAAAAAACAATCCCATTAAATTTACGGTAAACAAAATCTGGAAGCTGACGCAAAGACAAAACACCATCATGGTAACACACGACACTAAAATAATGCAACTAAAAATGCATAAAATGCCAAACAAAACACATTAATATACATTACTGATAACAAAAATAAGAAGAAACATTATTTATTTTAAAACAATGTAATCATATGTGATGTGTAACGCAGTAATTCATAGTTTTTACTTGCAAAAACTGTAAATTTGACAGTATTTTACTGTAAAATTGCAAATAATGTGATTTTGCGTGATTTAGTTTTTCTCTGTATATGGTAAGGCAACATGCTGTACAGTTAACAAATAAAGTTTTTTACTGTAGCATTTTTACAGTAAAAAATATATATATATTTATAATTTCATAATTGTTGTTATAGATAACATGGTTCATGCCATTTTTTCCTGCAGCAAACTCTATGAAGAAGGTTTTGCTACTATTCCCAAATTGGCTGAAAAACTAACCATTGAATTAGTTCATCACATTCAGGTGAAATAACATAATTTCATTGTAACAAAAGAGAACTACAGGATTTTTAGACTTAGCTCATTTTCATATTTGATGTGTAGAAATCCCTGCCTCGGTTAGAAGACCAAATCGAGGCGAAGCTCGCGGAAACACAGAAGGAACTGGAGACGTACGGCAGCGGACCCCCATCAGACCCTGCGGAAAGACTAGGCTTTTTCATCGATGTGAGTCCAGCCTTGAAATCTACTATATCAATGTATGAATAGTCAGGGTGCGTTCACACTTGTCATGTTTGGTTTGATTAAAACGAACCCTGGTGCGATTGCTCAGTCAGTGCGGTTCATATGTGAACGCTGCCATCAGAACCCTGGTGCGCACCAAACAAGCGCCAAAAAGATGGGTCTCGGTCCGCTTCCAAATGAACTCTGGTGCGGTTCGATTGATATATGAACCCAACACGGACCAAAGACGTGTAAACGAGCCAAAAACAGGACGTGATGCCTCAAGATGTGACGCTACACGTCAGCTGATTTGACGACGCGGAAAGATCGGTGTATCAAAAATGAGTCGAGGGAAAACGTGGAGCAACGAGGAGGTGAAGTTTCTGTTTCTGCAAACAACGGAGGAAATCCTGCTGCTGTTTTGAATGTTTTGAACATTTCATGAGCTCTTCGTGATTCTCAGCTGGTAAAAATAAAGCATAAAATGATGGCGTTTAATCCAGAACACAGCGTTGTTTTAATGTTCGATGTATGTAGCGAGTTCCGTCGCCAAATATACGTCATAAAAGTCGACCAATCAGGTCGTGACCGTATCCCAATGCATTTGGTTCGGTAACTTTAGGTTCGCTGTTAAAAATGCCAGTGAGAACGCTAAGAGGACCAGGACTATATGTTCTGTTTTTGGGTCCGGACCGAACGAACCAAACCAACCGAACTACAAGTGTGAACGCAGCCTTAGAGTCATACTGATATCACTGAGTCACTGAAATCTTTCACATCTCGTCACTCTATTTAGAAAGTTACAGCTTTCACTCATGATATGTTCAATCTGACCACTGGAGAGGAACTAAAGTGTTCTTCAGATCTACTGATTTTTCCAGAACTTCGGGAAGAATTTGCAAAATGGAATGGCATCTTGGATCGTTCAGGATATTCCTGTGAGTGAAGAATAGACTTGGTACTTTCTTACTCTCGCTTTTGGCCAGTGCGCTATGATTTTGCTTAAAATGCTTTCATTTTCACATCTGATGCATCCTCTTTTAATAAAAGTTGCAATCATTATGTTAAAACTTCAATGCACTAAAAGCACTTTAAGAAGAAGAACTCGTAACTCAGATGTGCAAACTCTTTGCAGTCAACAAGAAGATTAAGAAAGAAGTTGATAACTATGAAGCCAAATATCGGGGAAGAGAGCTTCCTGGATTCATCAATTACAAGACCTTCGAGGGGCTCGTCAGGGAACAGATCAGGCTGTTGGAAGAACCTGCGTTGAGGACGCTGAAGACTGTCTCTGGTTTGTATTTCAAATTCATTTTTGCAGTATTTTTTCAGTCTTACATGCACATTCTTACCCCGATTGTTTAAAGGGTTAACTCGCCCAAAAATGTAAATTCAGTCATTAATTCCTCTCCCTCATGTCGTTCTACACCCGTAAGATCTTCGTTCATCTTCAGAACACAAATGAAGATATTTTTGATGAAATCTGATGATTGAGTGAGTCTCTATTGATGAACACTTTCAATGTCCAGAAAGATACTAAAACATATTTAAAACAGGTCATGTGGTTCAACCTTAATATTATAAAGCGACGAGAAAAAACAAAATAACGACTTTATTCAACAATATCTAGAGATGGATGATTTCAAAACACCGATTCATGAAGCTTTTGTTTCGAATCAGTTCACGTGAATTTGGCAGTTTGTTACACAAACCAAACCACTATTGAAATTGCGAATCACTTATGAAGTAACAAAGCCTCGTTTACTGAAATCACGTGACTTTGACGCTCCGAACCACTGATTCAAAACAAACGATTGCAAAACGTCTTGCAAACGTGGTTTCCTTGCATTGCCGGGTTATTAGTTTGCATGTAAGCTGAGACCAAAGGGTTAGTTCACTACGTTGGTTTTTGTGAGTTGTCAGTTGGCATCTCAGAATTGTCAAGAAAACCAGGACCAGGAAATATCAACCCAATGAGCTTTCCAGTTGCATTTGTTGGTAGTTTTATTGCCTAGTGGATAAATATCAAAGATCACATTAAAAGGCGACCCATGAACTCTACATTCTCTCCTTGAGTAAGGCATGCAACCCAAAGTTGCTCCAGGTCGATTTTTCTTCTATTAAAGGCACGGTAAATGAGTGATAGTGCAGTGTTTGAACCATATTCACTGAATAATCAAGCTTGGAAAAAAGCTAAAGCAGTTGTATTCACAGTGTGTTTGCGTTTACACAGATGTGGTCAGACGGAAGTTCATCCAGCTGGCCCAGTGCAGCTTCGCTGGATTCCCTAATCTTCTGAAAATAGCGAAGGTACTTTTTTCCAAAGCATTTGGAAGCCTTTCTTTTAATTATGAGTGTTGATGATGCCAATAAATGTAACAAAATTACGTCACATTACCTTCAATACAAATGAAGAAAATGTGTTCTTGTAACAATTTTCAGTAAATCTTTTAAATATTTTTTTAGACTAAGATCGAAGCCATCAAGCTGGATAAAGAATCCGTGGCAGAATCCATGTTGAGGACCCAATTCAAGATGGAGCTCATTGTTTACAGTCAAGACGGCACATACAGCCAGAGCCTGCAACATGTAAAGGATAAAATGGAAGAGATAAAAAATAACAAACCCCCCTACAGATTGGTGGCTTTTGGGGGCGTTGGCAGAGATAGTCATGCCAGCTTGCGGGAGATGAAGTTGCACCTCGAGTCCTACTACACGGTAAGTGTGCCATCTAAAGCTTTCTGAGCCATCAGAAGAAGCTCAAATTGAAATAAATATGTGAGATGCTGTTTTTCCATCTTACCAGATTGCAAGCAAGCGTCTAGCCGACCAGATCCCAATGATGATCCGCTATCTGCTGCTCCAGGAAGCAGCTTTGGAGCTGCAAAGGAACATGTTGCAGTTGCTGCAAGATAAAGACGGTGTAGACGACCTGCTTAAAGAGGACTTTGACATCGGCCAAAAGCGGGAGAGTTTACTGAGCCGTCAGAAACGCCTGATGAAAGCACGAAGCCTCCTGGTTACCTATTAGAATTCACTTCATAATACAGTCGATCGCAACCGTTTTAATGCAACAAAATCATATGCAGGTGGTGAAGAACATAGTCAACATTGAAAAGTAGAAATGTAATACTTTATGAAGGCGGTATCCCCTCTTCCAATTTTGTAATAATATAGTATATTAATAATATTTGTGAACAAGCTCCTTTAGCCTTTGAAGCGCCTCTCTATGAATTATTTTATACTTACCACTGTACAATACTTTTGAGTCTACACTTCAGTGTATTAAAGGAGAATTCGTGCAATGTTATCATTTTTTTCATTTTCATTAATTAGCAGACGCTTTTATCCAAAGCGACTTACAAGGGGAGCAATTAGGTGACTTGCTCAAGGGCACTTTAGTCATGGCATTGAAGGTGGAGAGTGTTGTTCATTCACAATCCCCTTTCAATTCCTGCTGGCGTGAGAATCGAACCAGCAACCCTCTGATTACAAGCCCGACTCCCTCACCACAAGGCCACGACTACCCACATTATCATTTACTCACCCTAAAGTTGTTCCAAACCTGCATAAATGTATTTGTTCTGCTGTACACGACGGAAGACATTTGGAAGAATGTTTGTCAAAACATGGACCCTAAAAATTATCTAGCCGATTTGATTTTTTTTTTTTTAATACCTCATTGATTACAGCACAGAAAAAAGATCCTTAAAGTGATACCATTTATTAGTGAAACAAACTACAGAATCTTCTTTCATTGCCAAGAATGAAACAAACAATACCAAATGACTGGACCACAACAATCCTTCTCTGGAGAACAACTAAACTACAAGCAAATGATAACAGGGGTCGGTGCGGCACATACCGTATTGTACAGCTCATTTTCTCTGTTTACACCTTACACACGAAGGCATTTTTAACCACAGGGTGGTTAAAACAAACAAAATAGCTACAATAAAAAGATAATTGATGGCATAAACATTCATTACATATATACATTTGTACAATGTTCATCAAACAAAAAGACAATAGGACATATTTCATTGCCCAAAAGCAAGCTATTGAAAGAATCCAGACGCTACTGATCCGTGTGGGCTTTGAGCTTCCGCTCCCAAAGTTTCTGATGGTCTGAGAATCCCTGCTTTCCTTTGTTGAAGGAATTGGGTCCAGCCGATGTAGGCGTTTCTCTGAAAATCAAGAGGATTGTGAAGTCAGGGCTTGTAACTTGAAATTAATCATTGATTTGAATTAAAATTAAATCCAACCTGCCAATATTCTTCATCCTCATCTTTGCCTCAGGTGGCATTTCTTCAGGCTCGCTCTGAAAGGTAAAACCAAGAAGGTGAGGAAACTGGCATTTTAACAGCGCGTTATATATATAAAAATAGCAATCCCGCACACTACGGGTCCATGCTAAATATAGAAATTTATTATTAATGCAAACGTTTCAGTCCACTGACCTCCATGCAAAATTATTAGGCAAGTCGATATTCTGATCATATTTGTTTCCCAAACCACATCAATCCTCACTTCTATTATAAATCATAAATAATAATTCAATAATTGTTAACGATTGTTATATTCAGACGTGCAAAATTATTAAACCGGTTTTCTTTTACAGATAAATGAGGGCAAAAAAAGAGACAAGTTAAACTATTAAATCCCTATGAGAATGATCCAAATACAATTGAAAAGTCAAAATTAAGGCATGATCAGCAAAATGATAATTGGGTCAGCATGGTGGAGAAGAAACGATTAAGTCAAGTCAAGTCATCTTTATTTATAAAGCGCTTTTTACAATGCAGATTGTGGCAAAGCAGCTTTACGTTAATAAGAAAATGGTGTCATTGTGCAGCTTATTCTATATATTATTGATTCATTCCGTTGCAAATATCAGTAGTTATTAGTCTACTTAATTTATGTATATCAGCACTACAGAAAACAGTGACGCAATCGTCCGGCTCAGTTCGTGTACAACGGCGCCAATGCAGGCATATCAAAAACACTGCTGAATATCAAGCAAGTGTCCCCAACTTAAGCAAGCCAAAGGAACCAAAACTCCAACAAATGGAGAAAAAAACCTCGGGAGAAACCAGGCTTAGTTCTCCTCTGGCCAACAGTGAACACTTGTCCGATACTCGGGCAGAGTTACGGTCATTAAACCCATTTGGAATCGCAACAGTCAAAATATTAAATCCAGTTCCATCTAGTTTAAGATCTTTTTGATCACGCCGGTATGGGACGGTTTGTTGGGATATGTGCCACTGGCTGATGAGTCGGTAAGGTCTTAACAAAGGATGAGCTAGTTAACACAGTCTCCGCCGACACCACAGGGCCACATTGCTGCCGCACACAGGCGCAGGTTCCCCGTCCGACCCGGACACGGCCCGGATCCAGCCAATCACGCTAATTGGTAAACCTCGGGATAAGCAGAGAGACAAAAAACCATTCTTCTTCTGATGTACCGAGTACATCTGGTGTTATAGGAAGTGTTTCTGACTGGAATATATAGAAAATGTATTATATACAAAATGAATAGTGATGTGGTTTGGAATTGGGTAAAATGTGCTCAGATCAGAATATCAACTCGCCTAATGTTGAATATTTTGTCGATTTAGTAATGTAATCAATGAACAAAATCAATGCGAATCGATTAATCGCACGATTTCACACATTGACATCAAAACAATAAGAGAAGGACACGCACATCGTCGTCCTCGTTAAAAACAGACGCAGCTTTCTTGGCGGGTGCGGCGGGTGCGGGCTCCTTGGGTTTCTAAAATGGGAGGAATAAAAAACATTTTTAGATGTTCGCCACTTTCAAAAGCATGCGTGCAAAACCAAACATACGTACACTCGCTCCGAGCTTGATGGAGATGGACGCAGGCTTCTTCGCAGTCACGCTAAACCCCGATTTAAACATTTTCGGGGGCGCCGACTTGCTTTCAGCCTCGTCGTCTTCTGGGTCGATCTCGTGAGCGGGCCGCTTTCGCAGACCGTCCGTGCTGGAAGAGACAGTCTTAGTTTTCGCACTGCTTCCCTTCTCTTCCGGTCCTGCTGGAGGCGAAACAACTTACCAAGGTGAGCGACTGTTGCCTTGGAGACCAAAGGTGAGCTACAGTTACCTGAAGATGAGGGACGCCAGGAGGACCTGCTCAGAGAGGCGCTGTTGAGCCTAAAACCTAATCGATTAGTCTGAATCCCTTCAAATTACTGGCTGCTTTAAGCCAAGCATTGGAAGTTTGGAGGGTTGAAACGCATGACAGATTTGGGATCATCAGACAGTACTGGGATATTTACCACAGGAATGATCATTTACAAGTTCCCCAATGGTGAAATAACGACATGGCACTAAAATTCGTAGTATTCACACGACGTGTGGATCAAATGTTCACTCGACATTCAATATGCGACATGATTATGCATATATCAAATATATGACGCATCTGAAAACAGATCGTGACCGGCTAACTTAGCTAGCTTGCTAAACGTAGTTAACAAGAGAGTCCAAAACTACGGCTATAACTTTGTTTTATACCTACATTCACAAGTATAGGTACTAGAATTACTCTCGAAGACTAATTCATTCCAAAATGAAAACAGTTTTGACAGTTTCACCTCCTTCTTCTTTAGAGGGGCCTTCGCTGCTGCACTTCACATTCGCCATCGTATGAATCTGCTTTGAGCACGTACGGCAGCCGGATGGGACAAAATACACCCGTCCGCGTGTGTCAGCAACGCCATCTAGTGTGTAGAGTGAGCAAACGATAGCGATTATAATCTTTTTGGGATAGACGACGTGCCTTTTTCTCTCCCGAAATAAATATTTTAGGTTGAAATTGATGTGTGAGTAAATCTTCAAAAAGGCTGGAATGGTTTTAAAGATACTTTTTCAAGTGTGTTGCCATTTTGGATCGAAATGAAGTGACAGAAGCGCTCGTGCCAAGTGAGATGTATTGATTATATTCATATTCCAAGGTGACATTCGAGATAAATCATTGTAAAGTAAAACATTTTCCAAATTTTAAATGTTTGAGCGCGAAAATTTCAGTGAAATTCGCGCCTCTGCGTCTGTAAACCACGCCTACTTTGATTTGATTGGTCATCTCGGTCATTTTTCCGCAGGTGGTTGCTATTTAGCTTATATGTTTATGTTTTTTAATGATTTTTTTGCAACATTATTGGTGTTGTCACAAGTTTTTTTCCCCCCTTTTACCCGTCAAACATTTACATTTGAAGTATTTACTTTTTACTACTTATTATTTATTTACTATTTATTATTTATATGCTTATTACTGCTTTATTATTACTTTTTAATTATTTGTAAATGTAGCATAGACTGTACATACAGTTTTTTGTATTGTTTCCAGTGAAACGTGGTTGAAAATAATTAAATAAATTCAGTGTAAATCATCAAAATTTTGGTAACACTGTAACGTTAACTAACAATACATTTAGTATTTATTCATCTTAGTTGACATTAGTTCATACAAATATTGATCATTATTAGTTTATGTCAGCTCAGGTCCTAAATAAATAATATCAACAGTTACAGCTTTTGATTTTAATAATGCATTAGTAAATGTTGAAATGAACATTTCATAAATTAAAACATGTTTTTGAAGTTTCTTCAATGTTAGTTCAAATCAATTAACTATTAATCAATGAATCAGTTAACTAATCTTAACAAAAGGAACCTTATTTTAATGTAAATATTTTTTCTTAGACAGCACAAGATAAAAGTCATGAATTTTCTCTGGGAGCCATGTATATATTTCATATGAAAATGTTTTGCTGCTTTTCCTTACGCCGTGTTGGGGAAAGTTACTTCTAAAAGTAATGTGTTACTATATATTGTGTTACTCTCTAAAATACTAATGAATTGAGTTACTTATTACAGAAAGTAATGTGTTATGTTACTTTTGTGTTACTCTTTCTCACACTGGTTAGGCTTGCTTTTTTTAATAATAATAAAAAAGTTGTATTTTTGGCAAATGTAAAGGCTTTTTCACACCATAAGTGAAATGAATAAGTCTGTACAGTAGAGGGCGCAGCTTAATATTTTTGCATTTCACTGTATTTATTTTGAGGAATACCGAATCTGAACTGTGCATATTCACACAGCATACCTCCAGAAGAGCTGTCAATAAATGGGAAAACAAAGTAACTTGCATTACTAATTTGAAAAAGTAACTCATATTTACTTGAAAGTAACTCGCATGTCTCCCAAACGATTCATCATGTCACGATTCGATACAGATACTGAACTCACGATATGATCGCGTTTTTAAGCCAAAATAAAAAAGAAGTTTATTATTTCATTAGGCTACTTATTAAAATAATAATAATAATAATTTATTAGGCCTATTATTAAGACCCACAAGTATTCCCCCATTGCTTTATACATTATATTCAACATTATTTATAGTAGTTTCATGTAATAATGTTGTCATCTCGGTAATTTTTCTCAAAAAACTTTGTAAACTTTCATTTTTCCCCTTCATGTTACACGCGCGCTTTCAGTGCAGGCATGCATTGGATATCTACACAGACAAGCGCGCACGCTTCGAATAATCATTCTACTAAAATTAATGCGATATGATTTAAATGATGTTTGCGCTTTGACTTGTGCCGTATGAGCTTCAGATGATCAATGCAATCAATCACGGTTCTAATCGCAAAAAGCATGTCAAAATTACTATTCCCAAACTATATCCCGTTTCCGCCACTGAAAAAAAAAAAAACGCTGAAAAAAACTGCGACTTTTTATCTCATGATTCTGACTTTTTATCTCAGAATTCTGACTTTTTATCTCAAAATTCTGACTTTTTATCTCAGAATTCTGACTTTTTATCTCACAATTCTGACTTTTTATCTAACAATTCCGACTTTTTATCTCACGATTCTGACTTTTTATCTCAGAATTCTGACTTTTTTTCTCAAAATTCTGACTTTTTATCTCAGAATTCTGACTTCATATCTCACAATTCTGAGATAAAAAGTCACAATAATCTTTTTTTTTCTTTTCAGTAGCGGAAACGGACTTTCATTACCAAACTGTAGATGGTTATTAGTTCACCCAAAAAAATTAAATTCTCCATTTACTCACTCTCGTGTTGTTTTCGCGCGTCAAGTAACAGCCGTTTACTAAATCTGTTGATCGTCTCTTCAGAAGACTTTGGATTAGACCACTCGACTGATGGGAATCTAAACGGGAATCTCTCAGGTTTCATAAAATAGATCTCCATTTGTGTTTGGAAGTTGAGCGAAAATCATATAGGTTTGAAACGTCATGAGGAGAGTGATGACAGAATTGACATTTTTTGCATGAATTATACTTTATAAATACAGTAAGTTGAGTCTTGGCTAAAACTTCAATATGCATAAGGTCATATTTTTATACACAGTAAAATCCCCAGAGTTAAATCAACTCTACTCAGATAACATTTGGTCCCTCTCTAAATAGAGTTAAAGTAACACTGAAGCAGAGTTAAAGTTAATGAGATAATTAAGCAATGATTGAACATTATTGATGAACGCCTACTGTTAACAAGCAGAATCACTGAAGAATAGAGAAACACAAGAACTACAACTGATGAAATCAACTGAAGATAAAAGACATCCAATCTCTGAGAGCGTTACTTAGTTGAGTGTTGAGTTGAGTGTTACTTTAACTCTGTTTAGAGAGGGACCAAATGTGATCTGAGCAGAGTTGATTTAACTCTGGGGATTTTACTGTGTATCCCGATATAGCCTATTGTTAGGGTGAATTCAGGGACACATTTTCCAATGCATCTCAATGGCAAAATGAATTCAGGGACACATTGAGATGCATTGGAAAAAGTGTCCCGATCAACCTGAATTCACCCTAAATGTTTCACATTATGACCAAATCGGTTAGCGTACAAAGAAAGAACTCTGTGTACTTTTGGAAAAAAGGTTTATTGTGAAATGACTGTGTGAAAATTGGGATGGGGGAATATTGGCAGCCTGACCACAGCAAAGTCATGTGCCTTTAACACACAGCCGGCGGTGCTGTTGTAACCCTGGATGGGTGGAGAAAGAGGAAACCAACCCTCACTTCATGAGTGGCCTTTTCCTTCTTCCCCGGTCTCCATCCCACTGCGGACGGCCGCCCCGGGCGGAACAAGAAGGCAAGGAGGGTCAACTGCATGACGATGTAACTTCCAAAAAGGTGGGCGAGAGGGGAGAAAACAAATAAAGGAAGAAAAAAAAAAATAACAGAATGGTTTAGAAGTGACATCCCATAGTCCTTTTTATTGATTGGTCTTCAAAACAGAATGGATGTCCTGACACCATGGGGTCTGCAGATATAGTTCAGCCTTCTTCACCACTCCCTCAACGGACGGCCTCTTACACGGACATGATGTGCTTGACGAAAGCTGTAAGCGGAGAAGCAGACGTGCATAAGAAAAGATCCTCGCCATACAAGGCCTGATGTGGCTTCTAAAAATACAGTGACAGGTGAGCTCGTTATATCGTTCCAATTAGTACAGTTACTGTTACGCAAGGGTTAAATCAGAAGGGGTTTTCAAATCACGTACCCTCATAGTGGACACTGCCGTTCTCGTCCTCCTGTCCCTGCATGAGAGAGTCAATCTCGGGCTCGGTCATCTTCTCACCTGCCATGAGAGGGATTGGTTAATCTTTCATATATAAAAAAAAAGTAGCAATGTTTTTGGACATGGTAATGCTCTTAACAAAATCAAAGTAAACTATATTCATTCGTCAATCAATCAATCAATCAATCAATCAAAAATGCTATTTTTGGATATTTAAATACCATGGCACATGAAATTCAGTATCCATTTCAAAGCTTGGGATCTTTTGATGTTTTTGGTAACGCTTTATTGTTACATGCAGTTACTGTAGTAATAACTATAAATTATGATTAATTACATGCAAATAAGCCTTAACCCGATACAGAAAGTACATGTCAGTATAATTACACCTGAAAATAAAGTGTAACCATGCTTTTATTATTCATTTTATCAAGGCCACGTTAAATTGACGGAAAGTGACATGCTATAAAATTTCCATTTCAAATAAATGCTGGTCTTTTTGATCTTTCTGTCCATCTAAGAATCCTGACATCGCAATTTCCACAAAAACCTCTCCTTTTCAACACAAATGTTTCTTGATTTGGAATAAAAAATAGAACAATATTTCACCATTTTTACTGCATTCAATATTGCAATGGTGAGCATTGATTCAAAGATTTAAAAGTCTTACGGACTCCAAATGTTTGAAAACTAGTTAATAGGTAAAAAAAACCCCGTGGTTTTACCCCATGTGGTAACTTATATTTAAAATGCAAAATGCCATATTTGAAACGCCTATCGGACATACAAGTGCAGCTCCTATCTTTTTAAATGAGGAAACCTCAAATTCTCCAAAGCGGTTCTCCAAGCTTTTCATTAAATTTGAAAACACCAATGAAATCTGACAACAACTGTCTTTTAAATTTGGTTTCTAAACGCTCGAATTCTGACAAAAAACGGATCAAACTCTGTACGCGCATCTGATTGTTTCTATGGGAACCGGAGCTTCTAACGGCCGTTACCAGTCTGTGATTGGCTCTTGTTTAGAAGGCGGGACTTATTCCGCCATACGGCGCATTTTCATATTAATACGAGTGCACCGAAGTCTTTGGTATATGATGCCATTTTCTTTTAACACTCACCCAGTGTTGACAGCACAATGCGCAGCTCAGCGCCCATCACTGTGCCGTTGCCCTCTTTGTCGAAGACGCGAAGACCCTCAACGTAGTCATCATAGGTACCCTTCTGGATGGCGTCAACGGTCTTCAGCATTGGCAGGAAAGCCTCGAAGTCAAGTCTTTTGTTGGCCATATCTGAGTGCGCACGCACCACACATCAGCGAGGGCTGGCGTACATTCGTTTTTGCGCCAGCATTGTGTAAAGTAAACGTCTTACCGTCAGCAGATGGGTCACCCAGGATTTTCCTCACATCCTTGTTGGTGGGGTTCTGACCCAAGGCGCGCATGATGTCGGCAACCTGGTTGTAGGCAACCTTGCTGTCACCAACTCTGTCGAAGAGACCGAAAGCCTCTTTGAAGTCTGTAACAGAAGGACACAAGGGACTTTTAAAGAAGATAGACATTTTAAAGTGGATTTTAATCTCATAATTTTGATCTAGGGTAGTCGTGGCCTAATGGTGAGGGAGTCGGGTGTGTAAACTGAAGGTTGCTGGTTCGATTCCCATGCCGGCCATGACTAATTGCTCCCTTTGTCTTCATAAAATCATGTATCTATCTATCTATCTATCTATCTATCGATCATGTATCTATCTATCTATCTATCTATCTATCTATCTATCGATCTATCTATCTATCTATCTATCGATCATGTATCTATCTATCTATCTATCTATCTATCAATCTATCTATTGATCATGTATCTATCTATCTATCTATCTATCTATCTATCTATCTATCTATCTATCTATCTATCTATCTATCTATCTATCTATCTATCTATTGATCATGTATCTATCTTTCTATCTATCTATCGATCATGTATCTATCTATCGATCTATCTATCTATTGATCATCTATCTATCTATCTATCTATCTATCTATCTATCTATCTATCTATCTATCTATCTATCGATCTATCTATCTATTGATCATGTATCTATCTTTCTATCTATCTATCGATCATGTATCTATCTATCGATCTATCTATCTATCTATCTATTGATCATGTATCTATCTATCTATCTATCTATCTATCTATCTATCTTTCTATCTATCTATCGATCTATCTATCTATTGATCATGTATCTATCTTTCTATCTATCTATCGATCTATGTATCTATCTATCTATCTATCTATCTATCTATCTATTGATCATGTATCTATCTATCTATCTTTCTATCTATCTATCTATCTATCTATGTATCTATCTATCTATCTATCTATCTATCTATCTATCTATCTATCTATCTATCTATCTATCTATCTATCTATCTATCATGTCTATCTATCTATCTATCATGTCTATCTATGTGTCTATCTATCTATCTATCTATCTATCTATCTATCTATCTATCTATCTATCTATCTATCTATCTATCTATCTATCTATCTATCTATCTATCAATCTATCGATCATGTCTATCTATCTATCTATCTATCTATCTATCTATCTATCTATCTATCTATCTATCTATCTATCTATCTATCTATCTATCTATCTATCTGTCATTTTAAGGACATTATTATTTTAGAGGCAGGCAAGGTCAAGGCCATTGCCTCCTAAACATCCCTCCTTTGCCAACTGTACATGCAGTAGAGGAGGAAGGAAGCAGAATTAAAAAGAGCTTAGCAACTGCATTTCCATGGACCGAGAGGGAGACTAATTTGAAAGCGATCCGCTGACAGAAAAATAGCATCCTCCGACTTCTGTTGCTCCAGCAGCTGTGCCCCGCCGTTGGGCGAAGGTGGCACTTGATGCGTGTCGTGACAGGCGATACCCTCGAAGAAAGCAGCCCTCGCCATAAATGGATACGGCTCTCTTCGACCGACCCGAGTCAAGTGCAAGAATGCTGACGGCAACGTAACCCACACCCACAACCAACCGCATACTTTCTGCAGTTAAATGAGTAACACCAGGCTGTGAACTGCCTGAGATGTTTGGTACCAATGAATTCTTTCTGTAGGGAACTGAATGTATGTTTTTGATCAGACTGCTTTGCAACAGGGTACGGCTCCCGCTGAATACTCAATTTATCAGCCAAACTTAAGCAGATTTTGATGGCAGAGGATTATTGAGAGCCAATTATCAATCAACCTAAATACGTTAATTTATACCAGCAAAACTAATTGTTTAAACGGGTATAAAAATGGCTTTTTAGAGGTATTTTGATTTAACATTTACAATTTAAAAAATGCTGAGTTAAAAACAACCCAAGTTGGGTTGAAAATGGACAACGGTTGGGTTAAATGTTTGCCCAATATGCTGGGTAGTTTTATTTAACCCAACTGGCTTAAAACGAACCCAAACATTAAAAATCAGACTAGAAGCAACAATAATAAACATTTATTAATAATGAATAATAATAATGTTCACATTTCGATGATTACTGTTGCCTCTAGTAATTATGTCAGATTTTTTTTTTTTTATTTCCAACATATTTTGGGTTCACTTTAAGCCTGAAATACAGTAATTTTTAATCAATAGCTGGGTTAAATAAAACTTTTAACCCAACTCTTGGGTTAAAACAACGCAATCGCTGGGTTTGTCCATTTTCAACCCAACTAGGGTTGTTTTAACTACATACTGTAGAAACTGTAAAGGATTGCAACGCAGTCTGCTTTTCAAAATGCAATATAAATGAATTTAATTATGCGTTATTCAAAACGACATCTTCCCGACATCTTAATTCTTTACTCCAATGAGGAAGACTTCGATCACATATCTAACATCCCCATTACATTTACAACAAAGAGAAGAGAGAGGGGTGTTTTGTGGGTCAACTATAATCGTAAAGCCATCATGATAATAAAGTCCAGTGTGTGAAGACTCACCCTCAATCTGGTCAGCAGTGAACTCTGCAGCCTGCCAGAAACACAACAATGCATCAGTCCCTTTGGCAAACCTGCCAACATCTCACAAATACACACTACAGTCTGAAATGAGGAATTATTTTAAAAGACATTTGGAAACATAAGCCCTCGTTGGACGTCAGAAAAATAACATCCAGCTCAGGGAATAAATCAGCTGCACGGTTTTCTCTCTAACAGTGACAAACTATATGAGACCGTCGCGTCTTTCCCCACCAAAGTCAATTTGAAAATCGAAGAAAAGGGTGTCCTACTTCATTTCAGTGGGCTTAGTGCCGGATTTTGAGCCAGACGAACATGAAAAACGTACGACAAGATAGCAAGAGTAATCCAAGTACACACCATGATGTAGTTTTTTGGGGATGCAGGAGCAGAGGGGCAGAAGTCAAGAAGCCGGAGTCCCAGGAGAGTGGTCCTGAGCCATGGACCGGCGCCTTCTTATTTATGCTATGCTAATGATGTCACGGGGCGGAGCTTGTGACGCCGTGGAACTTCTGTAACTTTCTTAGGTCAAGCTGGAAGGATGGTTCCTGCTTTCTCCAGTGTGTGCTGGTATTTTTAGATTATGCTCCGGGCGGCTTGTAAGACCTCTTGGCTTTGGTCAGCATTTTGAATTTTTTCATGCATTGTGCCTTTATTTACATGGTTTCTGCATATTCTTTTAATCCCTTGCCGAGGACGATCCCGATGTCACCTGTTATGGGCTCTGTGCACGCACTGAAGGAAACTCGGGAAGGCTTTTGATTACAGTGCTGATATTTATAACTCGGATATGGTGGTCTCGGCCACTTATGGTTATATGGCGGGCCAACGACTGTGAATGAACTTGGACTTTGGCCACAATTCATTGACGTTAAAAACAGTGATTGATCTTTTTCCCGTAGTAGAAAACAGATGAATTGTTTGTGTGAAACACGTGAGCAGTTATGTGATGTGATTGAGAGCTAACAGCTATGAAAGCACATCCAACATTCAAGCACACTATATATTCTTTACAAAAATAGTACAAATGAAATCTGAACACTTTGTCAAACATTAGTGGATCGTGTTCATCACAGTTGATGTGATGAATTGTGGCTGTGTGAGAACCGACTTCTTGACGCCATCCGATTAAAAGTCATTGCAAAGTTAAAAACTTGTGCATAACTTCCACTTGGTTTAATATTCTGTCACCCATGCGGTGAAAACGTGGCTTGTGTCCACATATGCATGTCAAATCTGTTGTTTACTATTGGCATGAGTTCCTCATTTATGACTTTACAACATCTGGAGTGTTGTGCACTACAGATTTACTACTTTAGTAGTAGATTACACATTCAGGTATAACATTGTGACTCTGACAGGTGAAGTGAATAACTCTGATCATCTCTTCATCGTGGGATATATGAGGCAGCAAGTGGACATTTTGTCCTCAAAGTTGATGTTGGAAGCAGGAGAAATGGCGCAGGATTTGACCATCAGAGCATCTCTGGGTGTTCCCGGTCTGCAGTGGTCAGCGTCTATCAAAAGTGTTGAGAGGAAGAAATGGCGGTGACCCGGGTCAGGGGCGGCCGAGGCTCGTCGATGACCGTGGTCATGCGGTCCGGTCCGACGGACGAGCTCCTGGAGCTCAAACTGCTCCAGAAGTTCATGCTGGTTCTGATAGAAAGGTGTCAGAACACACAGAGTATGGAGCTGCAGACCAGTCAGGTGTCCACGATGACCCCTGTCCACCGCCGAAAGAGCCAACGGTGGGACGTGAGCTTCAGAACTGGACCACAGAGCCCGGTCTGATGAATCACGTGTGCGTCTCTTACCTGAGGAACACATGAGGACGCACTATGAGAAGAAGGCGAGCCGGCGGAGGCAGTGTGACGCTTTGGGTCAATGTTCTGCTGGGAAACCTGTGGACGTTACTGTGACACGCACCACCTATCTAAGCGTTGTTGAAGACCATGAACAGCTGGTGTCTGTGGCTCTTTCAGCAGGATAATGCTCCTGACACAAAGCAAACATGTTTCAGGAATGGTTTGAGGTGTTGACTCGGCCTCCAAATTCCCCAGATCTCAATCCAATGGAGCATCTGTGGGATGTGCTGAACAAACAAGTCTGGAGGCCCAACCTCCGAAAAAGGAGAGATCCCACAGAACACGTTCAGGCTCTAGAGGAGTCCACACCTCGACGGGTCAGGGCTGTTTTGGCACCAAAAGCGGAGCAACACAATATTAGGAAGGTGGTCATAATGTTATGCCTGATCGGTGAATATTGCCTTTGTTTTTCCAGAAGTAAATTATCAATATGTGTCTCCAGGCCACAGTTGGACCTTTTTGGAAATACTACACTAAAAATAAAAGTTTAAGTCTTGGTTTCGTAGACAAGGCCTAAGCTAGTCCCAGACTAAAATGCATGTTTGAGCTGTTTTAAAATATGTCAGTGCCATTGTTATTGCTGAGACACTGAATTTAGGCTTTTATTCACACATAAACATTCATCAACATCATCAGTTGTGGTAAACAGAAGCTCAAACATGTTCGCTTGATGTGCGAGAACCAACGAGGTTCATTCTCGTGTTACGCATTACATTTGAGCTTCAGCAAGAGGTTTATTTTCGTACGTCGTGCAGGTTTGGTTGAGCTGTTTATGTTGGCTGATGAATGTTTCTATATGAATAAAAGCCTAAATTCAATCAGTTCATCATATAAAGTGATCGAGTCTAATTTGGACAACGTCGCTCAATTCATATGGAGTAATTTTACGATCTCTTTATGAACTGTTTGAAGCATCAAAGTGGTAGTTGCGTATCTGTCAATGGAGGGACAGAAATCTCTGATACTTCATGAAACATATCTCAATTTGTGCTCTGAAGATGAGCGAAAGTCTTACGGGTTTGGAACGACATGAAGGCGAATAATTAATCTGTGAAGCCAAATAATCTTTGATCTCAGTTTTTTTCATGCGGTCCTTCAGTCAATTAGATGTGTTGCTACAAACTACCTCCGCAGAGACATTCCATTCCCGCCTCGAGACATCGACTCTTCTCTCCGAATGCTGCAGGAGTCATGGATCCGCAGACCGCGCCCCTGCGCAGATGACCTCTATATTTAGCCATTCTTTCAGGGGGTGTAGAGTTTCTCCGAGAGGGACGGTAGCACCTCAAGGATGGTTGACACGTCTTAGTCTTACACCCCCATGTCCAACTAAGCGAGCAAACGGCGGATCATAAAACGGCTGCTCAGGTTACGCTGCCCATGAGTTCAGTTCCTCGGATTGCCAGTGGAATTGCACTTCACATAGAGCGAGACCGACCTCAGATCAGGTGGAAGGAACACTGAGGAGTCCAACGTTTAAAAAAAGCTGTCCCACGGGCCAAGCATTGTCCATCAGCCCTTGAGAAAGTATGAGCCTTATTTGGATTTGCAGGAGGGTTTCGAGTGACTCCTCGACTCCTGGACTCTCCAGAGCGCTGGTGAACGGTTTCGTATTTTGATCTCGAATTATATTTTCAGTAGGGCTGTGCAATTCATCGCAATCGCGATTTGAGCGCATGCAATTTCTAAATCGCACAAGTCTGCAATTTTATTTTTTCATTTATTTATATTTTAATTCAGAATACTGCAACGTTACTGTGCGCATGTTTAAGATGTTGACCAATCAGAGCTCGCTCAGCACCGATGAGAACAAAGCGAACGGAATAGGCGAATGGGAGGAAAAAAGAAAAAATACTCTGTTTAAAAAAAATCACTGTAAATTTTACAGTATAATACTGGCAGCAGGGTTGCCAGCCAGTTACTGTAAATTTTACAGCAGTGTTACTGTAATTTAATTTACAGAATTTCCCTGTATTCTCTGATTACAGTAAATAACTGTATTTTTTTAAATTACGAAGGGTCAGTTTACAGCAATATTCTGTAAATTTGAGTCAAACCAACACGTGACCCCAGAATGCATTGCAGTTTACAGCAATATGCTGTATTATTAAAAAACAGCCAGCGGCTGTAAAATAATGCTGTCATTTTTACAGCAATTCATTACAGTGTACGGATGCAGTACCAAAGGTACCAAAGAGAAATTCAACATCAGTCGTTTGAGAGAGTTTTGGATTCAAACACTGGACAAAAGATGCCGACTCACTCTTATTTCACACAAGTTTCTGTATGAGAAATGTAAGGCGGGCGTTGAATACGAGTTTAAGCAGGTGAAATAATCCTCATTTACTTTGTTGTCTGTTTTTAAGACACAGTTTTTTTTTTCTACAGTTTTGTTAAGCAGTTCATCTACTGTACAGTGTTTCTTCATTCACTGAAATACAATTTTGAAGTTGACTTATCATGACTGGAATTTCAGGTTAGTCAACCTTAATTTATTTGATGTCGTCTGTTTTAAAGATTACAGTTTTGTTTATGAAGCTGTAAATACAGTTCCTTCATTGTGAAACATTTTGTTATGCACTTCTTGTGCACTGAATACATGTTTGAAAAAGCAAAAACAATTACCAAAATTGCGAAATAAATCGCAATTGCAATATTCATTAAAAAAATCGCAATGTGATTATTTTGTCCGTATTGCACAGCCCTAATTTTCAGCAGTTTTAGCGAAAACTGGATTGAAAAATGAACTATCACCTTTTGATGACTATGTTCTAAATCATGGAAATGGATTTTTTTTTTTTGGACTTTTAACAATTGTGGAAAAAGTGTAAAACAATCCTTTGATCGATTCAAACAAATGAGAAAATCATCCTTGAGAAATCATTCTGATAGGATGATTTGCTGCTCAAGAAACATTTCTATCAATGTTGAAAACCGTTTACTGTTTGTTTTTGTGGAGGAAAGTTCAACAGAACAGCGTTTATTTTCGTAACAATGTCTATATGAATTAATGCCAAACATTTGAATGGTAGTGTATACAATGTCAAAAAAAAAAAAAATCCAGTTTATGATAAGCTTATGTCATCTGAAGTGTTTGTATTTAAAAAACAAAACAAGGATTTAATACTGTTTATCATAAGACATTAGAAACATGTCATAAACCTTGGTTGAGGCGCCGCACTAATATATAAATGTTTTCCATAATCAAGTCCTGAGGTTAGACTGCTGGAATATCAAAAGTAAAAGTTTTAAGTTTCTACCCTCTGATTAAACCCACACAAAAGTCATGTTGACAAAAAAGACTCAAAGACCTCTGGATTGAGAACTGAATTGTGTTAGTACATTTTGATCAGTGGATTTAATTTCCTTTCATTGACTGGTTTGCAGTAAAATAATGCACCTGTCCCATACATACACACAGCTAAATGAAACATTCTAAAGATCTGTACTAAGTTATATTACATTGCAGAGTTGTATAGCTCCATCTAGTGGAGACTGATGGTTGTGGAAGTCACTTCTAGAAGGCTTGACATTGTTGAAGGTGCAATGAACGAGAAACGCTTTTGAAATTTAAAATTAAACCAACAAACACAAGCCTCCTTTCATTGCTCTGCCCCAAAATGCATGAACATGCAACGCAAGAGTGGATGTTTCAAAAGAAAATGCTGCCAATCAGCAGTGGGGGGGGGGGCGTGTTCACTTGTGATGGGGGAGGAGATAGTGAGACAGTCACCAGTAAGGGGCGTGTCCACTTGTGATGGGGGAGGAGAGAGTGAGCCAGTCAGCTGTAAGGGGCGTGTCCACTTATGATGGGGAGGAGATGGTGAGCCAGTCAGCAGTAGGGGGCGTGTCCACTGCTGATGGGAGCCAGTCACTCTCTCCACCCCCATGAGTGGACACGCCCCTTACGGTTGACTGACTCACTCTCTCCTCCCCCATCAGCAGTGGACACGCCCCCTACTGCTGACTGGCTCACCATCTCCTCCCCCATCATAAGTGGACACGCCCCTTACTGCTGACTGGCTCACTATCTCCTCCCCATCACAAGTGGACACGCCCCTTACTGCTGACTGGCTCACTATCTCCTCCCCCATCACAAGTGGACACGCCCCTTACTGCTGACTGGCTCAGTATCTCCTCCCCCATCACAAGTGGACACGCCCCTTACTGCTGACTGGCTCACTATCTCCTCCCCCATCACAAGTGGACACGCCCCTTACTGCTGACTGGCTCAGTATCTCCTGCCCCATCACAAGTGGACACGCCCCTTACTGCTGACTGGCTCACTATCTTCTCCCCCATCACAAGTGGACACGCCCCTTACTGCTGACTGGCTCACTCTCTCCTCCCCCATCACAAGTGGACACGCCCCCCCCCCCCACTGCTGATTGGCTACAAGTGTTGTGGCGCTCAGTCTGATCCAGTTTCTCAGAAATCATTTCCTTCACCTTCAATGTGATGTGAGAACGTTAAAAAGACCAAGATGAAGACATACTCTTTTCCTCATTTTTATTGCTGTGCAGATGAAAATATTAACAGATTGTTCCACCATTAAAAAAAAAAAAAAAAAAAAATCATTTTTGCAGCACATCCTCTGATTTCACTAATAGAATGATCAAGAAATAAAAAAAGACATTACTAATACAGAAAGCAAAGCATTAAAAGAATAGTTCACCCGTTCACCCTCAAGACATACTAGGTGCCTACAACTTTCTTCTTTCAGATGAACACAATCACAGTTATATTATAATATCCTGGCTCTTCCAAGCTTTATAATGGTGGTGAATGGGGCTCAATATTTTGAAGCCCAAAAAAAGTTAATCCAGCCATCATAAAAGTTCTAAACTACAATCACTGGCTTCCGGCTTCAACAGCTGTACGCACGTCGAAGAGAGTCGAGTTGTGTTGTGACTTTGGAGAGAATTGAAACAAAACGGCAGTCACAAATTAGAAGTCTAAAACTAGAAGTTTTAAAGAAAAACGGTGATTTAAGAGAAGAGGATCTACGTCACACGTCGGATCAGAGGTCACCCTTCCGCCGGACCTCGATTCACGTACGGCCGATGCCAGAATTATAGTTTATAAAGTGTTAAAGAGATATTTTTCCTAACAAAAACCCATCGCTCCGCTTCAGAAGTCCTTTACTAACCCATTGGAATCGTATGGATTATTTCTATGATCATTGGATGCACTTTTTTTGGGCTTCAAAATCTCGGGTACCATTCACTACCATTATAAGCTCAGAAAAGCCAGGATATCTTTTAATATAACCGTGTTCATCTGAAAGAAGACCGTCATATACACCCAAGATGGCTCGAGGCTGGGAAATTGATGGATAATATTCATACTTGGGTGAACTATCCCTTTTAGCCAACTTAAAGCATATTGACACTGTATTTTAGTGTTTTCTTAAAGCAGTCACTTTTGTGCAATTAGTTTACTTAAAAATTTAAAGAGATGTTAAACTTTACCTTGCTGTCATATCAATATATATTCTAACAAACACATCAAAATAATTCATTTTCAGTGAATATTAGTAATACAAATAATACTAACAAACATATACTCATAACATCAAAAATTCACAAACAAAATAAGTGCAATCGGTTAAGCATATTTAAAAAGCTTCCAAAAGAACCTTCATCTATATAGCCTAGATTGCATCCAAAGCATGCAGACGCACAAGCAGAGTGAGACTATTCCACCATCAGAGGATGCCTTCTTCCAGCTCAAGGAAGCTCAAGCGAAAAAGCTCAGTGATCCGGAACAGTCTGGAATGAGACACTTGGGAAGTTAGCGAGGGTCTTATTTGCATAATTAATGTCTGGACAGTCAAACATTTACAAATCAGAGGTATAGTTACCTTTACAACTCAAAAGCGGGAACTTGGCTTTAGTTGGTTGCAGCAAGTCAACCAGGAAATAAATTGTGCCTGCCATTCCTTCATGAGACAATATGATAAATTAGTAGTTAAATAAAATAAAGAATTTGAACGAGAGAAAAAAAAAAAAATTCACTCAATTATTGTTAAAGAAAAAAATTTGAACGAGAGAAAAAAAATTCACTCAATTATTGTTAAAAAAAATTTTGAACGAGAGAAAAAAAACCACTCAATTATTGTTAAAGAAAAAAATTTGAACGAGAGAAAAAAAAAAAATCACTCAATTATTGTTAAAGAAAAAAATTTGAACGAGAGAAAAAAAATTCACTCAATTATTGTTAAAAAAAAATTTGAACGAGAGAAAAAAAATTCACTCAATTATTGTTAAAGAAAAAAATTTGAACGAGAGAAAAAAAACCACTCAATTATTGTTAAAGAAAAAATTTGAACGAGAGAAAAAAAAAAAAATCACTCAATTATTGTTAAAGAAAAAAATTTGAACGAGAGAAAAAAAATTCACTCAATTATTGTTAAAAAAAATTTTGAACGAGAGAAAAAAAATTCACTCAATTATTGTTAAAGAAAAAAATTTAAACGAGAGAAAAAAAATTCACTCAATTATTGTTAAAGAAAAAATTTGAACGAGAGAAAAAAAAAATTCACTCAATTATTGTTAAAGAAAAAAATTTGAACGAGAGAAAAAAATTCACTCAATTATTGTTAAAGAAAAAAATTTGAACGAGAGAAAAAAAAATTCACTCAATTATTGTTAAAGAAAAAAAAAAAACAACAACTATAAAGTTTAAGTTAAAGGCATTAAACTGATCGGAAGTGACAGTAAAGACATTTATGATGTTGTTTTATTTTAAAAATAATGCTTTGTAATTTAACAAAGAAACCCGAAAATCAATATATCATGTTTTCCACAAAATTAAGCAGTTCAACATTGATAAACTAGGATGATCTTACAGGAATAAATTACATTTAAAAATAGAAAGGTTATTTGAAAAATGTCACAATGTTACCGTTTTTACTGTATTTGTTATCAAATGAGGAGCATAAACGTCTTTTAAAAACAGAAATCTTACCCCCCCATAAACTTTTCAATCATAATGTAAATATAGATGTGTGATGTTTCCTCTACCTTCAAACAATGAGAACGGTGTATCTGGAGTCCGGCAGCCATGTCTTCCATAATTCATGCACCAGTCAGCGAACTGCGGATGAGAATGCATCAAATCCCATCATGCCACGGCACAGACAACAGGCAATGACAGGGGCGGAATGTTTCCGGGAAAAATTTCCAGAAACTTTCCACGCTAACTTAACCTGGGGAATTTTGGAAACACTCCAATTTGGAAACTTAACAGGAATTAATAGGAAATTTATACATTTCTATAGAAATGCATCATATACAAACAGAAATATAAACATTTAGTTTGGTAAATTTGGAAATTGCATAAAATCTGGTTGTTTTTTTCCAACTAAATTTAAGTTCCCTCTTTTAGGCCAACCTGCAATTTTGCAAATTCCCTGTTTATTCCCATTAATTCCCATATATTCCTGCCTTGAAAATTCCCAGAATTTTGCAGCCCTACTCCTGACTGCTCAATGATTTATCCTCACACAGAATATTCATAAGCATATGCTTATCTATTAAACTCCACAACAAAGTCATTTCAACTTTGAAACTTTGCTTCATACAGGGATTTAGTCTTTAAAAGACTTGTAGATTTCCCTTAAAGCTAGTCTAGGGCTCTAGCATTTCATAAATGAGTACATGATGACTATTTATTGTTACTGTACCTTTAAGGATTTAAAAATAAATGTGCATTAAAAAAAGTTCAAGAAAACACTGACATGACGGATTCAAAGCTGGAGAGGGGTCAGACTCACCATGCAGGCTCTATAGAGGTGTTTGAGATCCTGGGTGGCCTTGTAAAGCGCCAGGAAGCCGTAAGCGTTTCCAGCAGCTCCATGACAGAGACCGTAGCCCTTCTTCACCAAACCCCTCTGCCAGATCACCTCTCCACATTGCAGAGCGTCCTCCAGATACTGCCTGACACCAAACACCTGCGGAGGAAGACGGCTTATACACACACTACTGTTCTGGACTCGATTCCATACGTTTGCAAACAATGTATTTCGGCAGAAAATTACGATTACAATTCTTCTTGAGTCCAAATATTTTGAGCACTTCTGCATGTCTGTAATGTGGTTTACTCACACTTGATGGCACTTATAGACACACAAATACTTATTTATTTATACATGCATTTAATAGAATGTAAAGCCTACAGAATGCAGTCAGAATGACCTTAAAATTCAAGATATCAGGGCAAAAATGCCTTGATTTTAAACAACAGTTCAATACGTAAATTAACATTGATTTATACTTCAGACATATTGAATATTGTCTGATTTTGCTCAATTCTGCCAACGAAAATATGGCCAATAAAGCCCGAGCAGAACTGTTATGGGTGTCCACGCAACTTTTGAGCGATTCAATCGGGTGAACCGATGATTCAATGACTCATTCATAAAGAGTCATTTACTTCATTCCAAAATGAATCAGCAGTTTAAACAAATCAAACGAATGACTAACTCGTTTAGACATTTACCGTCAATTAGTGGCAGTTTCAGTTTCTTATTTAGAATCTCATTTCGGATAATAATAATTTAAAAAAAACATTAAAAAATGAAGTTTCTGTCATCATTGACTCACCCTCATGGCTGTTGAAGCCTAAAAGTTTGTGCAATAAATTCTACATTAAACCAATTTTTTTTTTCTTCTGAAGCCGCTTTTGTAAAGTCTATTCTTGTTTAACACAACGATGACTTTAAATGATCTTTTGAGGGTCATTTCTCAGCCATTTCTCGAATGTGACGTTTCCATACGTTTGCAAACAATGCATTTTGGCAGAAAATTACGATTACAATTCTTCTTGAGTCCAAATATTTTGAGCACTTCTGCATGTCTGTAATGTGGTTTACTCACACTTGATGGCACTTATAGACACACAAATATTTATTTATTTATACATGCATTTAATAGAATGTAAAGCCTACAGAATGCAGTCAGAATGACCTTAAAATTCAAGATATCAGGGCAAAAATGCCTTGATTTTAAACAAGAGTCCAACACGTAAATTAACATTGATTTATACTTTAGACACATCGAAGAGAATATTGTCTGATTTTGCTCAATTCTGCCAACGAAAATATGACCAATAAAGCCCGAGCAGAACGGTTACGCGTGTCCACGCAACTTTTGAGCGATTCAATCGAATTTTCTGTCATCATTGACTCACCCTCATGGCTGTTGAAGCCTAAAAGTTTGTGCAATAAATTCTACATTAAACCAATTTTTTTTTTCTTCTGAAGCC
>CM074293.1:2367500-2382500 GCA_037194245.1 Opsariichthys bidens
ATGATGAATTTGTAACTACTTATCAATTACATCATACTACATGTCAACTATATGATGAATTTGTAACTACATGCCAACTATATCATGATTTAGCAACTACATGTCAACTATATCATGAATTTGTAACTACATGTCCACTATATCATACTACATGTCAACTATATGATGAATTTGTAACTACATGTCAACTATATCATGATTTAGCAACTACATGTCAACTATATGATGAATTTGTAACTACATGTCAACTATATCATACTACATGTCAACTATATGATGAATTTGTAACTACATGTCAACTATATCATGATTTAGCAACTACATGTCAACTATATGATGAATTTGTAACTACATGTCAACTATATCATGATTTAGCAACTACATGTCAACTATTTCATGAATTTGTAACTACATGTCAACTACATCATGATTTAGCAACTACATGTCAACTATATCATGATTTAGCAACTACATGTCAACTATTTCATGAATTTGTAACTACATGTCAACTACATCATACTACATGTCAACTATATGATGAATTTGTAACTACATGTCAACTACATCATACTACATGTCAACTATATCATGAATTTGTAACTACATGTCAACTATTTCATGAATTTGTAACTACATGTCAACTATATCAAGAATTAGCAACTACAAGTCAACTATACCATGAATTTGCAACTACCTGTCCACTATATCATACTACATGTCAACTATATGATGAATTTGTAACTACATGTCAACTAGATCATGATTTAGCAACTACATGTCAACTATATCATGATTTAGCAACTACATGTCAACTATATGATGAATTTGTAACTACATGTCAACTACATCATGAATTTGTAACTACATGTCAACTATATCATGAATTTGTAACTACATGTCAACTATATCAAGAATTAGCAACTACATGTCAACTATACCATGAATTTGCAACTACCTGTCCACTATATCATACTACATGTCAACTATATGATGAATTTGTAACTACATGTCAACTAGATCATGATTTAGCAACTACATGTCAACTATATCATGATTTAGCAACTACATGTCAACTATATGATGAATTTGTAACTACATGTCAACTATTTCATGAATTTGTAACTACATGTCAACTACATCATACTACATGTCAACTATATGATGAATTTGTAACTACATGTCAACTACATCATACTACATGTCAACTATATCATGAATTTGTAACTACATGTCAACTACATCATGAATTTGTAACTACATGTCAACTATTTCATGAATTTGTAACTACATGTCAACTACATCATACTACATGTCAACTATATGATGAATTTGTAACTACATGTCAACTAGATCATGAATTAACAACTACATGTCCACTATATCAAGAATTAGCAACTACAAGTCAACTATACCATGAATTTGCAACTACATGTCCACTATATCATACTACATGTCAACTATATGATGAATTTGTAACTACATGTCAACTACATCATACTACATGTCAACTACATCATGAATTTGCAACTACAAATCAACTATTTCATGAATTTGTAACTACATGTCCACTATATCATGAATTAGCAAATATGTGTCAACTTTATCATACTACATGTCAACTATATGATGAATTTGTAACTACATGTCAACCATATCATGATTTAGCAACTACATGTCAACTAGATCATGAATTAACAACTACATGTGAACTATATGATGAATTTGTAACTACATGTCCACTATATCATACTACAAGTCAACTATACCACTACATGTCAACCATATCATGATTTAGCAACTTCAAGTCAACTATATCACGAATTTGTCACTACATGTCAACCATATCATACTACATGTCAACTATGTCATGAATTAGCAACTACATTTGAACTATATCATGAATTTGCAACTACATGTCAACTACATCATACTACATGTCAACTATATGATGAATTTGTAACTACATGTCAACTACATCATACTACATGTCAACTATATCATGAATTTGCAACTACATGTCAACTACATGTCAACTATATGATGAATTTGTAACTACATGTCAACTAGATCATGAATTAACAACTACATGTCCACTATATCAAGAATTAGCAACTACAAGTCAACTATACCATGAATTTGCAACTACATGTCCACTATATCATACTACAAGTCAACTATACCACTACATGTCAACCATATCATGATTTAGCAACTTCAAGTCAACTATATCACGAATTTGTCACTACATGTCAACCATATCATACTACATGTCAACTATGTCATGAATTAGCAACTACATTTGAACTATATCATGAATTTGCAACTACATGTCAACTACATCATACTACATGTCAACTATATGATGAATTTGTAACTACATGTCAACTACATCATACTACATGTCAACTATATCATGAATTTGCAACTACATGTCAACTACATGTCAACTATATGATGAATTTGTAACTACATGTCAACTAGATCATGAATTAACAACTACATGTCCACTATATCAAGAATTAGCAACTACAAGTCAACTATACCATGAATTTGCAACTACATGTCCACTATATCATACTACAAGTCAACTATACCATGAATTTGTAACTACATGTCCACTATATCATACTACAAGTCAACTATACCACTACATGTCAACCATATCATGATTTAGCAACTTCAAGTCAACTATATCACGAATTTGTCACTACATGTCAACCATATCATACTACATGTCAACTATGCCATGAATTAGCAACTACATTTGAACTATATCATGAATTTGCAACTACATGTCAACTACATCATACTACATGTCAACTATATGATGAATTTGTAACTACATGTCAACTACATCATACTACATGTCAACTATGATGAATTTGTAACTACATGTCAACTATATCATACTACATGTCAACTATATCATGAATTAGCAACTACAAGTCAACTATATCATGAATTTGTAACTACATGTCAACTACATCATACTACATGTCAACTATATGATGAATTTGTAACTACATGTCAACTATATCATGAATTAGCAACTACATGTCAACTATGCCATGAATTAGCAACTACATGTCAACTACATCATGAATTAGCAACTACGTCAAATATATCATGAATTAGCAACGCATCAACTATGCCATGAATTTGCAACTACATGTCAACTATAACATGAATTAGCAACTATTTGTCAACTATATCGTGAATTAGCAACAACATCATGAATCAGCAACTACGTCATCTATATCATGAATAAGCAACTGCATGTCAACTACACCATGAATTTTTCAAATACAAGTCAACTGTATCATGAATTAGCAACTACATGTCAATTACATCATGAATTAGCAACTTGTAACTTCAGGAAACTGCTGCAGAAAATCCTTATTTTATTTGCAACCATGCTTTTATCAAGTTTATAAGTAGCCGACTATTATATTACTGTAGACGATACAGCAAAAAAAAGAGCAATTTCAAACAGGACTGAGCTTAAGTCTTCGCCTTGTGTTTACCACACTAGTCTGTGCAGCGCGAGAAGCATTACCCGTGCATCGCGTCAGCAACTCATTTTGAATTAAAATTTCGTTCAGAACTAAATAAAACCAGGGGGACTACGTGAACTGATTACAAAGAAAAACAATTTGTCAAGGGGATACAAGAAGTCAACATTTCTGAAACTAATAAGACTTTACATCCAGATTTGCTACCCTTTCTCCAGCTCATGCCGTCATTGCTGTGCCGAGCCTTTGAATATACCCTATTAAATTTATTAGTTTGCAAAGAATGTTAACATGTAGGTTATTTATATATATATATATATATATATATATATAAATATAAGAATGCAAGTAACTACATTCACTGCAAACTTTTAAGCACCTAATTTCCCTTGTGCTCCCGCAAGTGCAACTGCCAACACAAAAAACGTGCAAAATTTCTTAAACACAATGCACACTTGTTAATTACGAAGGGGAGAAAATGCATTGTGCAACATGGCAGAATTAGTCCCGACTTCTAAATAAAAGAGCCAATCACTCATTGATAAAGTCAGTCACTGCATTGGCTGGTCTAGCCTGAACAAAAAAACTTTTATAAATGTTATTTGAGCATGAAAAATAAACATTTATGGGACAGTTCATATCAGATTTTTGTTGCAGATTTGAAATCTATTATTTAAATGTGATATTAAGCAGACGATCTACTAATACTTTAATGACTGCTAGTTGACATGTAGTTAGTAGGATGAATTAAATGGGGGAAAAAAAAGGTTTGGAACATCACGAGGATGAGTAAATTATGACAGAGTCTTCATTTCTGGGTGGACTATCCCTTTAAGCAACTCCATCTATAGAGGCTGAATCCATAGAATATTTATTAAAAATTCTTTTTTTAATAAACGTATGTGTTCTCACCTGCCCAGCCAGTGTAACCAGTACAGTCTCTGGGGTCAGCGGTCTTCAGTCCATTCTCCATGATGGCCAGCAGCTCACCGATCTTACTGCTTATACAGCTGGCAAAATGCTGGGTCAGCTGCACAGAGCAAAAATAAGATCGATTAATCAGATATGATAATGAATACAGGCATGAAAGGATGCAATTCAGTGAAGGCTAGGAATGATTACCATATCTATATATCCTTAAGTACTCGTATTATTTCTAAGAGTAAGATACAGCAGCCACTTTTAGGAATCACTCACATTTCCCTGCATGTCGAACAGGTCTTGCGCACATCCAGGCCCAGTGTAATCTAGGTAGGGATTCTTTAAGGCTCGTTGTTCAGACATTTTTGAGTGATCTGGGAAAAAAGCACAGATTAAAAACAAAGCATAGGATACATGCACTGCATATGGATTGCGTCTAAGAACCCATTCATAACAGGGATGGTTCCAATCCTCGATTCTGATTGGTTGAAGCCGCTGTAAATTAAATATATTGTATTCGGTCAGCATTAATTGCATCATCATGTCCTGAGTTCGTGGTTTATGACTAATTCTGACAGATTAAAATGATGAAACTAAAAAAAAAAAAAAAATATATATTTCCAAGACAAATACATAAATCATAATCGCATTAATCTATATGAAATTCACCACAGCAACAATCCTACGCAGCAAAAAAAAAACACGGAGAATTATATAATATAATTAAATAAATGTTAATCGCCATCATTTCGAATTATTACTAAATTCAGCTCTTAATTAGAGCTATATATATATTTTAAAAATATATATAATATTTAATTCGTACAAAGACTTAAACTGGTTATTGTTAGACTCAACCGTCGCTGTTACCGGGAAAAAAAAAAAGATCCAGCGTGGGCCAATCCGGAAGTCAGAAACCCGGAAGTCTGTTAACATGGACGCCGAAAAGAAAAAAAAAAATACGTGCTGCCTACGCGTGCGGTTTGAATCGGGCCTAAAGGCCTTTTCGTGAATACGCACAAGAGTAACGTGCCGTTACGCGCTAGTAAAAAGGAGATTATTCTACGTTCGCTTCATTATCGGGTTTTATAAAGCTGCAATAATTTATTTGAGAATAATTGTGTGGGAAATAAAACGGATCTAGATAAACACGCACTCTCAGGCGGCGCGAGGCTACTTGAATCAAACGCACAGATTCGGTTATAAATACGCAGAAAGTCTTTGTAATCAAACGCGGTCGAGCTACATCACTACAAAAAACGTTTGTTTGATAACAGTGAAACATACCGCCGTGAATCAGTCCACTGTAGAATTCTTCACGTCTGCTCACTAGTGATGTCCGGTTCGCGATGGAACGAATCTTTTCAACCGGTTCTTTTTAGTGAACTGGTCGAACTACTTCACCAAATCGCACTGAATCGTTCAAAACACTCCGCGACTCGAGTCAGCGCCGATCCTCGCGCTACTGAAGCCACTCACTCTCGGGCGAGCCTGAGAGTCACTCCGAGTGGAAAAATAAACGAATATCACGGAGTATTTGTTACTCCGACGGTTCACTGAAGTGAGACATGCTGCACTGAGAGAACTGATGAGCGCGAGCTGCTGAAACTGAGCATGCGCGTCGAGCCGAACAGCGCTCACTGTTGCCATCTGGTGTTGAGGAGGTTTATTACACCAGCTGAGGGCACAGTGTGATGCTTGGTTTTAGTTCACCATTGAGATTGAATAGGAAATAACTTTATTTTGAGATTTTTTTTATTGTATTCTATTTAGAATAGACGTTAAAGCTTTTATTTTCATTTTCAAACACTAGAGAATAAAGTTGAATATTGTCTGCACCTCTCGCTGAGAGAAGAGTACAACTTATCAGCATGTTTTGGGGAAGTTCAGCCTTGAAGAAGTTGTGAATCATGTGCAGGGCTGGGAGGGTTACTTTTAAAATGTATTTCACTACAGATTACAAAATACATGCTTTAAAAAGTCATTTGTCACGTATTTCGTTGCATTACTCAAGTTTAGTCACTTAATCTAAATACTTTGGAATACTAATAAGTGTGGAACAAACACAAAAAAGGTCATTGAGAGTTTTTATCTCACAATTCTGACTTGAATTGTGTGATATAAAGTTGCAATTGTGAGTTATAAAGTCAGAATTATGAGATATAAACTCACAATATTGAGAAAAGTCAGAATTATGAGATATAAACTCACAATATTGAGAAAAGTCAGAATTATGAGATATAAACTCACAATATTGAGAAAAGTCAGAATTATGAGATATAAACTCACAATATTGAGAAAAGTCAGAATTATGAGATATAAACTCACAATATTGAGAAAAGTCAGAATTATGAGATATAAACTCTCATACTAAATTCACAATTGCAAGAAAAAAGTCAGTATTGCAAGTTTATATCTCCCAATTCTGACTTTATAACTTGCAATTGTGAGTTTAAATCTCGCAATTCTGAGAAAAAGAAGTCAGAATTGTGAAATACAAACTCACAATTGTGAGGGAAAAAAAACAAATTGTGAGAAAAAGTCGCAGTGACGAGTGAATAATAAAATGACTCACAAAACATGAAAACAGTGGAAAACATGAAACTGAACTCGTCTTTTTCAGACGGTCAGAGTCAGAGAATCACCAATCGCTGTTTAAATGACATTAAAACTCAAAGTAATCACTTTGGTAATCTAAAACACTTTTCAGATGGAACTGTAATCTGATTACCACCCATTTCAAATGAAATACAGTCACTCAAATTTTGTATTTTAAATACTTCACTAAGTATTTCGTTACTCCCCAACCCTGATCATGTGCATCTTTACAGGGACTCTTGAGACCTGCAGACGTCTTGTCCTGACTTAACAGGACATCCTGTGCCTAAGTTCAGGGTCCGATGGTCAGCATCGACTGTCTGTCCATGTGTGGAAAATGACCAGTTTAGTCTACTTTTCTCAACCAATCAGAATGTTAGTAATGACGGAGTTAGTGGACTCTCTTAGAGTATAATTGTGCTGGAAATGTGAATGCATGGAGAGAGCGGCCCACGAACTCCTTGTGAGACCTGAAGCTGCTTCTGCTGATGAAACTGCAACATTGTCTTCAATTTATTTTTTTAAGACTCTGACTCCGGCTCTCCATTCATCTTTAACTGTAAAACTCCCCTACAGCATTAAATGACAGTTAAACTCGTCATGTAAACACGTGATTTAAGAAGCATTGGTTCTATTAATGTAATTCAGCGCAAATATAAGTAACAAAAATGAAGATTCTGCGCTTGATTTATAATTATTCAGTTTAATTACACCTAGTTTCTCGCTTCTCAATTAGGACGGTAATAGTGCAACGTTTTTAATTGCAATTTAATTAATTAATTGCATTATATAAATATAATATATTTACATGCATCTTTTCACCATGCAACCTTGATTTGTTCATTCATTTCCTGAATTCCAATATTAAGGCACAGATAAAGTTCAGATACTTTGAAAAACTCGCTACTGGTAAAAGACGGTCTCTTTTGAATATGTATTATATGATTTGCTCGAACATCCTTGAGAGTCTCATCACGATGTAAATAATTCATGAGGGACTGAATGATAGCGATGGATCCTGAAACACTGCGATCATGTTGCTGCTCTGACAGGCTGATTTTCGAGAAAACTTGCACATATGCATGGTTTTAGTTTTCCTTCTTTGTGATTTTTAACCCCTTGTGTGCTGTTCGGGATGTTTTCACCCACTATGGGGAATTTTTGAGTCTTAATTTGGCCATAACTTTCTCCGTGTTTTAGCAAATGGGATGATTTTTGGTGACAAATCTTATTTTGACACATATTTTGGGAAAATGCTCAAAAAAAAAAAAAAAAACCTCAACAGTACTCTGTGGGCAAATTCACTACCCTTTCGATTTTAACTGCTTTAAAAATGTATCAGATAATTTTTTTTTTGCTTAAATCTATTAATCAACCTCCTGATCAAAACTACTAAATTAAAAAAAAAAAAGAAAAATCAGGATTTTAACTCTTTAATTGCCAAATTCATAAATGATGTCACTGATTTGTTGAAAAAAACCCCACACAAATTGACTTATTTTCAGTATAAAATGCGATTGTGGACTGAATTTTTTTTACCTTTTATTACAGTCTTGGACATGTCAAAGATTAGAAACAACATTGGCTTTGATGCATTTTTAAAGCAGTTAAAATCGTGGCTGTTTTCAGCCACAAACATAACGAAAGGGTCGTGAATTTGAACAATGCACAAGCGTTAAAAATCATTGAACAGATCTAAACATTTATTAGTGTTCGAACGTCGTTTCAAATAAGGCAAAACACTCTGAACAAATCCTCAGATTCGAAAGAAACTCAAATTGCGCGAAACAAAATGCAATATCTACTTAATTAAATTTTAATTTCATTTCATTCACTACTACTTCCCTGCTTTTTCCTCAGCTGAATTTGAGTTTTCCAGACCGGAAACATCGCAATTCCATGACTTTTTAGGGCCCAAGCCCTGAAAGGGCGAAGGCCTATGGTTTTCCTTAGGATTATTATTAATCTTCTTCATTATTATTTTTTTAAATGATTTTTTGCCACTTTTGGGGCCCTTAACATGCACAAAAACTCTTGAAACTTTGCACACGCATTGGAACCTGCGGCCATTAGGGCGTCACAGAGGCTGGGACCCGGGCGTGGCAGGGGGGCTCGACAGCGCCCCCTTGAATGGGGTCCGAAAACTTGGTCCATATATCAAACACGCTTGCACATATTGGTATGAAACTCGGTACACATGAAGATCTTATCGGACCTGACAACTTTCGTGCTCTAAGTTGTTCGCCGCCTCAACAGGAAGTGAGCTATTATGGGTTGTTTGAAAAGCGCATGCTCTGGAATTTGATATACTCCTCCTAGGCGCTTAATCCGATCACCACCAAACTCGGTCAGCATGAAGTCAAGACATTGATGATGCAAAATTGCCAGTTTTTTTTGTTTTGTTTTTTTGCCTCTTTTGTAGCACTTTGAGATTTTTTTAAAATGTAAAGTGCTTTATAAATAAAATGTATTATTATTATTATTATTATAGGAACCATGTTCCTTGACTGACACATTCATTCTTCCAGTTTCAGAATCCGATTCCTTGTTTTTGACCATATATGGTAAATATTCTCATAGTCTGACAGGTCACTCGGTTATGAAATGATGCATGAATAGAGCTGACGATAAAAGAGCACTTTGATGTCTTTTATAATCTCTGTGGTATTCGTGTTATCAGAGATCGACCGATAATCGGTTTTACCGATATTTTTCCTGATAATTAAGCATTTTCCCATAATTGACCTTTCGCAAACAGTTTGATTGACAGGCGATCTGACCGATCATAATCTGCCATTTTATCCCTCAAAGCGGTCAGGGGAGTTAGTAGATTAACGTTGATGAACTTGATAAATTGTGTGTCCTCACGTCTTTCCGCGCTTGAAACAACATTCCTTCTGATGTTCATTCATGTTTATTTGATGCTATAAATGAACTAGTATAAAGAGATGATCGGAGCTACAGCGATCTGTCACGACACAAGACGCTATTTATTGATTAAACTTCTTAAAAAAATTACAACATTTTAAGTACGAAACTGTTTCACACGTCTATCGACGCGATGTATTTTTCACCGCGTGAGAACATGATGTGTGGCGTGAGAGCGGCACAGCAACAGTAACAAAAGGGGGCGGGGCTTTGCGAAGGCTCAATTAAGTGTGAAACCATCAGGAACCCTTTAGTCTCCAGCGCCGCCTTTTTCCAGAACTGCAACCTACCTGGAGTCTGGAGGATCTAAGAGACTTCGGTTAGATAAAGAACCTTAAACAAAATCCCCACTTAATAAGAATACTTAACTTCACTGTTAAAAATTCCTGTAAATTTTACAGTATAATACTGGCAGCAGGGTTGCCAGCCAGTTACTGTAATTTTTACAGTACCATTACTATAATTTCATTTACAGAATTTTACTGTATTCTTTGAATAACAAGTTTTTTTTTGTAAATTTGCTGTATTGTTTTTAATTAAATAAGTCACAGTTGTAGAGCACTCTCTCTCTCTTGCTGCTACCAGTTGAAAATCCTACAATGCCTCTTTATGCTTGAAATTTACAGTAATATCCTGTAATTTTGAGTCAAACCGCCACGCCCCCCAGAATGCATTGCAGTTTACAGCAACATGCTGTATTATTAAGAATACAGCCGTCTGCTGTAAAATATTGCTGTAATTTTTTTACAGCAATTCATTACAGTGTTACTTATAGCTGAAGTAAGAGTGTTGTCCGTGATCCAGCATGTCCGCTGAAAGCTTGTTGCGCCCTCTACTGTACAGGTGTGAATTTGCATTTCCTTCAGCCTGAGTTTACTCATTTCACTTCACATTTGCCACGAATTCACGAGCCGCGTGAAATTACGGCACATTAAAGAGCCGTAATTTAAAGAAATCTTCATTTCAAATACTATTGGATTTCTTACAGATACTGTGTGAAAATCACATTTTGGAAATATCAAAGGGGCAATCTTATCGCATGTCGGCTCCAGAGCTAATAGAAAGTGATTTAGATTTCATTTTTCATCATTTAGCAGACGCTTTTGTCCAAAGCGACTTACAAGGGGAGCGATTAGGGGTCAGGTGTCTTGCTCAAGGGCACTTTAGTCATGGTATCGAAGGTGGAGAGAGTGCTGTTCATTCACAATCCCCACCTTCAGTTCCTGCCGGCATGGGAATCGAACCTGCAACCTTCAGATTACAAGGCCACCACTAGGCCACGACTACCCATACTGATATTTATATGCATATATGCATAACAACTGCTATTTATATGCATTTCAAAGTGGAGCGACGAAATGTGCCTCTGGGCAATCAAGTACAGATGAAGTGTGAGCCCAATATTGTCAAGGGACTGTCAATGTCAAGAGAAAGGTGCAAAGAGCTTTACGGATGTGCTCAATCCTCAACATGCAAACCTCCGGCAAATTGAGTTATGAAAATTTGATCAGAACGTTAATGCAAAAAATGGCCCGGTACGGTCCACTCCCACCACTGCCAACAATGTGGATAATCAGACTGCCACTCTCCTGCTTAATAGAAGCATGGCAGGAGCTCAGCCTGAATACTGATCTCCTCTCCATTCTTCACAGCTCTCCCAATAACCCTCAGAGGACAAAGTTCAGCCCCGCTCTTTGTGCCGAACGACCTACAGGGTTTTAACGAAGAATAGATCCGTTATGTTTGTGATTACGGCACCATTGAATGGCTTCGAGCGTGTGGGTGGTCATTATGTTTGAATATGTACAGGATGATTACTGTTGGTGTCACTGGCTAACTCCGGCACCGCGAACGGCGGAATTTGTAGTCGGAACAATGGCTTTTCTCTGGTGGCAATCACCTGTATAATTACTGTGCAGTTTGGGAACAATGGCGAGATCTAGGAGGTAATTGCGCAGGTGTATAATCCCTGTCTCTCACCACTCAGAAAAGTTTTAAATATCCAATAGACGCACTTGGAGATGAATATTAAGTGTTTTGAAAAGCCCTGAGTGTGTGTCCCTTTAAACAAAGGATTTGGTTTTGAGAGCTGGGAATTGCGTTGAGGATGAAAATCAGGCACGTTTTTCTTCTTTCTCGCCAGCGTAGGACCGTTCAATGAGGGAATTAAAATTCATTTCGAATACAGTTATTTTTATGTATTTATTTCTTAGCCTATCTTTTAAGATAATTAGGCAAACTTCTCTCATTTTAATTCTCAATTTTTATCATTTGAACTGCATACACTCTAAAAACGATGGGTTATTTCAAAAACAGTTGGGTTGAAAATGGTGGTCAAACGGTTTTGAAATTAAAACGGACTCAAATTTGGGTTGAAACATGCCAGATTTTATTTATTTATTTATTTATTTATTTATTTTTTTAGAGTGAATGATCTTAAAGCCTTTGCTCAGAAAGAAAGAAAAGTTTATGTTGAAGTACTAAAATAACTAAAACTGTTGTAAACAAATTAAAACTATTTGGAAACATAACAAACTCTAATAAAAATGGCAAAATATAATTGCAAAATTACTAAAATATTAACTAAAAATAAATAAATATACAACCTAATTCAAAATATTAAATACATATTAAATGTTAAACTACACCTCTAAAATTATAATATATTAATAATAGGCTATGGATTTGGTTATATATATATATATATAAATTTTAAATAATAGTATTTTATTTATAAAATATTAAAAATATATTATTATTATTATTATTATTATTAATAATAAAAAAACCTATGAGGGCGAGTCTGAGCACTCTAAAAATGCTGGGTTAAAAGCAACCCAAGTTGGGTTGAAAATGGTGGTCAAACGGTTTTAAGCGGTTGGGTTTGGCCATTTTTGACTCAAAGAGTGAATGATCTTAAAGCCTTTGCTAAGAAATAAAGAAAAGTTTATATTGAAGTACTAAAATTACTAAAACTAAAACTGGAAACATAACAAACTCTAATAAAAATGACAAAATCACATTGCAAAATTACTAAAATATTAACTAAAAATAAATAAATACACTAACTAATTCAAAATATTAAATATATATTAAATATTAAACTACACTTCTAAAATGATAATATATTAATAATAGGCTAAAGGATTTGGTTATATATATATAATTTTAAATAATAGTATTTTATCTATAAAATATAAAAAATATATTATTAAAAAACTATGAGGGCGAGTCTGAGCACTCTAAAAATGCTGGCTTAAAAACAACCCAAGTTGAGTTGAAAATGGACAAACCCAGCAATTGGGTTGTTTTAAATATTTTTTATGGCTGGTTTAAAATGAACCCCAATGGAAATTAATAACAGTCATTAAAAATAAATGCAATAAATGTTTATTGTTTAATTATTATTCAGTAAACTTATTAATAAACATATTAATAAATATTAATTTCCAGCATATTTTCATGTTCTTTTCATGCGAGTAATGCAGTAATTCTTAACTAATGGTTGTGTTAAATAAAACTACCCTAAACATTTAACCCAACCACTGGGTTTGTCCATTTTCAACCCAACTTGGGTTGTTTTTAACCAAAGTGAGTGATCCAAGAGACATTAAAGTAGAATTGCATCGATTTGTGTAATTAGTGTAAAACAAATTAAAATAGCAGCAATACAATTGTTCATGTTAACGATGAAAAAATAAAAAAAGACACTTAAAGAACTTTTCCTTTCCATTCTTCTAAATCTGAATCTCCTGACGGAAACCCTCACTCAGTGCCGAAACCTCAACCGTTCTTTTAGCACAAGCACAAACCTTGCTGGATCGTGGCCGGTCTATAGGTGGCAGTATCGTCATAAGCATCGTCAACTAAACACAAGGTATATTTGGCCTGACTCCTACCTCACCCGTTTTCTTTGTCTCCCCCCCAACAAAGTGTCTTCCTCTCTGAAACTACACCTGTGATATCAGCGAGCCGCACACCTCTGAACCAGACAGTTTGCATTCTCATTTTCCAGACTGGTATCCACCCTCCCTTTTGAAGTGCCTTTCACTCTCTCTCCCCGTCAATCTGAACCCCAGCCGAGGTGCTAACTGCTCGAAAATAGATTGTGTACCATACCTCCCATATTAACAACTTCTGCCCCCCCCCGAACAAACAAAAAAAAAGAGGACTTGCTGCTTTCTCGCTCTTGAGACTGCTTAGCCTTCCTAATCAGAGAGCAATGCTAACAGTCCCTGAACGGACTTAATAAACACACTCCTCATTAAAAAAGAACTTGATTTAATTGCATGGGGGGCTGAGGCTCCCCGTCTTAGAGCCCCAGAGGGAGAACTCTTAATCAGGGGTAAAGCCATACTTATTGTTTCATACCAAACACCTGAATCTGAATGTACTGAGAGCAGGGGAGGATCTGTTTTTTTCTATACTTAATCTATAGTGTATCATCTACTACATCTATCCTACAACCCAAGTTGGGTTGAACATGGACAAACCCAGAAATTGGGTCGTTTTGACCTAGCGATTGGGTTAAATGTGACCCAACGTGCTGGGTAGTTTTATTTAACTCAACTATTGTTTAAAAATGACTGTATGGCTGGTTTTGAAATGAACCCAATTAAAAAGGATCGAAACATTTATTAATACACAATTTAAAACCATTTTATGGTTTAATTATTATTCATTGAACTTATTAATAAATGTTGATTTCCAACATGGGTTCATTTTAAGCAAGTGGTATAGTCATTTTTTAAACAATAGTTGAGTTAGACTGTTTGTTCACTTAAAATTGTAAATTCAGTCATTAATTCCTCACTCTCGTGTCGTTCTACACCCGTAAGACCTTCGTTCATCTTCAGAACACAAATGAAGATATTTTTGATGAAATCTGATGGTTCAGTGAGTCTCTGTTGATGAACACTTTCAATGTCCAGAAAGATACTAAAACATATTTAAAACAGGTCATGTGACTACAGTGGATCTACATTAATGTTATAAAGAGGCGAGAATAAAACAAAATAACGACTTTATTCAACAATATCTA
>CM074293.1:2387500-2390000 GCA_037194245.1 Opsariichthys bidens
TACATATGTTTTAAAAAATAAAGAAAATATATATTTGTATTATAAACATTTAAAACTCTTAAAATGCATATATGTTGCAAAAATATATTTATTTTCATCACATGAATGAATGAATGAATGAATATTTAGACGTAGAATTAATAGATTTTTTACTTTCCATAAACAGCTATAATAAAACAGATTTTTAAATAAATAAATACCCAATTTATTGCATTTAAATATTTTAATATTTGAAAAAATATTTATTGTGAACAAAAATACAATCATGTATTTAGATGCAGAATTCATAGAATAAAAAAATTATTTAGCATAATACCTATAATAAAAAAATATTTCAAAATAAATAATTTTCAATGCATTTAAATATTTCAAAAAAAAATATATATATTATGTTTTATATGTAAGCACATATGTTGCTATATTTTGAATAAATAAATATTGAAATTATTTTAAATAAATAAATATTTATTTGCAGAATTCAAATAAAATGCATTTTGCATAATACACATACAACCGATTTTTAAATAAACAAATACGTTTTAGTGCATTTTTATAAAAATATTAAAAATATTTATTTTCTTAAAACTATTAATAATTTTAACAAAGTATATGTCGCAAAAATATTTAAAATATGTTGCAATCCATCAACCAGCCATAATCTTGACACGGATTTCATATCTAAAATAACATTTATATACAATTTTATAATAATATTTATATTATATATTAAAAATATCTACTTTTGAAATTATTATGCACATGCATAGGCATATAAAATAAATATTTAAAAATATTGCCAGCTCTATAGTAGCTTCTACATAAATTGATAAAAACAATGAGTCTGAATTGCAAATCGGCCCATTTAAGCATGATCTCTGCTCCGCTCCGTCCGGCGTCTCCACCGGGGTTTAAATCTTTTGAAGCTGGGATGAAAGCTGACACTGGTTATTTCTCATCACGGCCTGGCAGTTTCATGTGTCACAAGCGCTCGATATGGGCTCGGTATCGAAGACTATTATGAATCGTACTTTGTGAAAGCGAAGCACTTCTCTATCCCAGCACCTGCCAATACTGTCATGTTTTATACTCATCCGGACGGCTGTGGGGTTTATCTGCAACACAGAACATTGATAGATCCACGTGCATAACCTTTTTATTCACATATTTGACTATATAGTCAATTTCAATTGTAACTAAAGTTACTTTGATTGACATTTAAGATCTTTTTTCTGAAACTCGAGAGAGGAGACAAATGTGAGACTATAGAAAACGAATTAAAAAGTGAGATCCATTCCTTAAAATGAGATCTATGCTTCCATTTCTTGTATTATAGGGAGTTCATGCATTCATGTGGCAAATATCAAGGACATTACTTGGGAGTACAGCAGGTTTGCTTTATTTATTTACTCTCAGTCTAACTTTCCCCCTTGCTTGTCAGAATAGTTCAAACACTGAACAGTGGCGTCAGCTGCGTTACATCACAGTCTGCGCACTAAAACTTTAAAATCTCCTTTGTGAGCGTGAAATTAGTCGTCGTCCGTCTTCGAGGGGAAACACTTCACATCTGAATCTTGGCAGTATTTGAAAACTTTCGGTGTGACAAGGTGTTTGCAAATGGTGTAATCGTCTCAAGCACACAAGTTCATCTCTCATCATTTTGGCACTCTTCTTACAAAATTCATGTGAAGGTTTTTAGTCAAACTGGTTATAACAGGTTTGGTTTTTCATTGGGCTACACTTTATTTTGTATGGTCCATCGTAGGTTGGGTTAGAATAAGTACTTGCAAAGTTACTCATAGTCAGTAGAATGTCTGTACACTGTAATGAATTACAGCATTATTTTACAGCCCCTGGCTGTTTTTTAATAATACAGCATATTGCTGTAAACTGCAATGCATTCTGGGGTCACGTGTTGGTTTGACTCAAATGTACAGAATATTGCTGTAAATTGACAATTACTTCGTAATTTAAAAAATACAGTTATTTACTGTAAATAATTCTGTAAATTAAATTACAGTAACACTACTGTAAATTTTACAGTAACTGGCTGGCAACCCTGCTGCCAGTATTATACTGTAAAATTTACAGTCCTTTTTTAACAGTGTAGGGGAGAATTACAATAAAGTGCTGGCAGATATTAAGCCTACTAATACTGTAATGAGAGTTACTTTAGATGCGATAAGTCAATCAAACATCACAGCCAATCAGAAGAGCGTGTGGGCGGGGTCTCTCGGCAAGCTCCCGGAACTATATTATGTAGTTATTTTGTAATCTGTAAAAGTCTTGCTGTCTTTGACATTTTTTTTTATGTTTGATAATATTTTCTCCATACACTCGATCACAGGACATATGGATGTAGCTGTAGCATCATTTCCCTGTGGACTCAAGCAGATCAGACTTAGCTAAAAGAAGCACGAGGCTGAGAGGATCTCACGCACAGTGAAAGATGACTGTTACTTCTTTTATTGGCTGCAGGTGCTTTACACACTACTTTAAATTC
>CM074293.1:2395000-2410000 GCA_037194245.1 Opsariichthys bidens
TATTTTTTGCCAAATTCCGTTTTATATAATATATACACCTTTCAGTTGTAGTCTTAAAAAAAAATCTGAAATAATAAACTAAGTGCAATGTAGTGTTGTCAAAAATATCGATTTTTCTAAACATATCCATAAAAAAAATATCTAAAATGCTTCAATCAAAAGCGATTCGTTCAAAAATCCTGATTCATCCAGTAATGAAACAAGTGAAGTCTTTGAGAGTGAGTCATTGAATGATTAGTGAGTAATTGAATGATTCATTGAAGAGATTCGTTCAAAAACCTTGATTCATCCAGTAATGAAACAAGGGAAGTCTTTATGAGTGAGTCATTGAATCATTCATTCAAGAGATTCGTTCAAAAACCTTGATTCATCCAGTAATGAAACAAGGGAGGTCTTTAAGAGTGAGTCATTGAATCATTCATTGAAGAGATTTATTAAAAAATGCTGATTCACCCAGTAATGAAACAAGGGAGGTCTTTAAGAGTGAGTCATTGAATCATTCATTGAAGAGATTCGTTCAAAAACACTGATTCATCCAGTAATGAAACAAAGGAAGTCTTTATGAGTGAGTCATTGAATCATTCATTCAAGAGATTCATTCAAAAACGCTGATTCATGCAGTAATGAAACAAGTGAAGTCTTTATGAGTGAGTCATTGAATCTTTCATTCAAACCAATTTGTTTTTTGTTTTTTTAAATTTTCTTTATAATTAAATAAACATTAAATTAAATTAAAATGATATTTATTTAGATGTTTGTTCAGAATCGTGATCGAATCGTGATCTCTATTTGAAACGAAAAGAATCGTAATTCTCAATTCACCCAGAATCGTGCAGCTCAAGGACTGCAAATGCACATTGGCGGGTCAAGCCTGAAACAAAGAGCTTTTATAGCACTATTTGAGCATAAAAAAAAAAAAAATCATATACGGGACAGTTCATGCAAGATTTTGTTGCTGATTTGAAATGTGTTTTTTAATTGTGAGCTCGCCAAGCAGTTTTTGAGATTTCAGGATTCGCCCAATTCATATAGACGCAAATATGGCCACAGAGTGAACAGACTTTCCCTGAAAGGGTCATACGTGTCTGATTCACTGTCAGCTCATCTTCGGGAGAACTGTATCTATCCTCATCCACAATCATGGTAGGATGCCACCACCGTATGTCTACATGACGTGCCTTTACCAGCGGCGTTCGACTCTGCTGACCTGACGAACACTGTAATTGAATGCTTGCCTGTGCGGTTTGGGGTGACTGCCATATATAAGGTGGTTGTCAGCTGGCTCAGGATAGAGGCTGAGTTGCTTCAGTGGTTTGTAATAGGAACGCTGCCTTGCGTCTCCAGTGATCTAGCTCTCGGGAATGGCTCATCTACCACGATATCTCCCTCATAAAATGCTGAGCGGAGAGGTATTGATCAGCAGTGGCGGGGTACGGATGGCAGTTCTCCCATTGTGTAATGCAATGTTTAATGGATTAACAATGCAATTAATATGACAAAGGATGTCCTAAAAGCCTGTTTTCAGTCCAAAAGTAGTCATTAAAACATCCATATTGGCCCATTACGGCTGTCGGGATTGGCTTGGTCCAGTTAGCTCCTGCTGGTAATAGGAGTGTGCGATTGTCTATGATAATATTGCCATTGTTGTTTTAACGGTGTGTGATCTGACATTATCAAACACGTCCCTCACTTTACAAAAACACACGTAGAGGATGAATGCATACGTGATATAATCTAGTAGGTCAGACTAGTGTGCTCACGTGTTTGTGTACATGATTTAGTCTATAAAAATGCATTTAGAATGCCCCCAATATTCAAGATAAGGGGGCAAAAATACCTCAGTATGTATTTTACATTCATGTTGTTTAATTGATGTCACACAAAGAGGCCGTTTTGCATTTCTGAGCCACACACGCTGGAGTTTTGTTACTGAATGAACGAAGCGGTTGAATGAATGATTCAATGACTCACTCATTAAGGTGTCTCAATGGGTTTGCTATTGTGACCGGTCTAACCATCACTCTGCGTTGTGTAGATTAAGTAATGAGACGGGACAACAGCTTCCTCGGACCACCCTTTTTTTAATTCTGCATGACTAAAAAGGAAAATTAATGAAAAAAAATTTGTCAATTTGTGGCCTTTCCCCAGCCGCGGACTGACCTCATATTACAATTTTCAAATGAACCGCATATGATTAAATCAACAATACTCAACATTTTTCTCAATATAAAACATTTTACGTGAATGCAAAACGACAGTATTAACAGAAACATAAAATATAAAACATACCTGCATGAATAAAAAGGAAAATTAATGAAAAAACGTCAATCTGTGGCCTTTCTGTGGACATTGACCTGCCAGTCAAAAGGGATCATATTAGCCACAAAACTTATACATACACGGATATTCTCAAACTATTCGTGTTCCAATAAGATTTAAACGCATTTTAACACAAAAACACCCATTAAATTACAATAAACGAACTCATTTTTTTACTTTTTGGTAAGAGCTCCGGCAGGACTCGCTTTTCCCCCACTTCATTCTTAAAGGGGCCACGTCCCATATTTAACAATTACGACACAATCACTGAAAAATGAACATAAGTATAAAAACAGCTCAAATGACATCTCAAATAATTCGATATAAAAAGAAATTATTGCCAGAATACAAAATAATTATCTAAATATAAAATAATTGATAACATAGGGAGAGATTTTGTGTGAAATTAATAAATTAATATAACACCGTTACACTATCCATCCTAAATATGCATATTTGGGACACAGGGTTTGCTCCTGAATGAATCAGCTGTTTGAATGAATCAGTTGAACCACATTAACAGCGACTCGCTGCCACCTACTGGCGGCCTTTTAATTTTTAAAATCATTTCAAAATATCAATATTCAACATTTAATGTTTAAAGCATCGAAACTGTGCAAATGCATCTAAATGCTACTTCAGATGAAGCGTTTGTATTTCCTCTGCATTGCAAAGATGAATTTTGTTGATACTGATTTCATCTGATTGATAACAGCCGGGTCTTTTTATTCTAATTGAATTTATTGATTGAAAGTAAGAATTTTACACAGAAGATAATGGTAAAACATGTCTTTATAAAGGTAAAAATGCCCCAAAAAGGTAAAAATCAATCTAAATTTATTAGAAAAGATCATTTTTTGTCACTGCTGCGAACTAACCACCACACAGAATAGGAATAATATCAAAAACTTTGGGAGTCAGTTGTCCGCAGGAGTCCTAAAGCTCAGCAAAATATTGTCTAATTATCATTAGCAATAAAATACCATTTGTCAGTATCGCACACCCCTATCTGGAAGATGCTGTGACCATTCGTGAGCCAAAAAAAGCATCTTTATCTTTTGATTTACATAAAAGTATGTAAAATGTTTAATGTAGTACATTGAAAATATGTCTCAATATTATTTATATATATATATAATAAAAAAATAATAAAACAATATATAAATATCATTTCAATAATAATAATAATAATAAATGCAAATTCCATGTATTTTATACAATGATTTTTTTAGGGCTATTCAAAGACTGACATTGATTTATTACTTATAAATAATGGCATGCAAAAAGTTAAAAACATAATGCATGAACTAAATTACTCAAAAAACCCCAAAAAGAACAAAACAGATTTATTTACAATTTCACAGAGGTCTGAACCGTTTTAATAATCTTCCAAAAAAAAAAAAAACGCTCTGAAGTCGTACGGTTGCTAGATGACGCACAGTGGCTCGCGCCTTAAAATCCATTGAAGCAGCATTTTTCAAGCTTGATGTTTCATGTATAATTTGTGAGGCCAATACCGGCGTCGAAGAAAGACTCCTTTTAATTATTTCATTGCGGTGTAATTTCCTTGCTGGAGGCTGTGAGCGACTTGCTGAGACTGCATTAACATAATCATCATCCAGGACCAACAAACCTGTGAGTCGAGGCTCTCCGACATTGAAATATGTTTTATGCTATGCCGTTTTGTAATGCATTTTGCAGCTTAACGGTTGCATGTCACTATGGCAATGCCAAGGTCAGGTTGTGATTCCAGCTGAACTCATGCAGACCTGATGAAATGTAATGCACTGTTGCTTCAGATTAAAGTTTGAATAAACATACTTGCATGGCGATTTAGTGTCTCGCACATTGAAAGCTGTTCGCCACAGCTCACGCACAACCGCTGTACAGCGAGAAGTTTAGGCATTTGACTTGTAAAAATGTAAAAAATGAAGTCTGCAAAAAGATGCTCAGAGTAGCCGATTCTAAAGCAGTGAAATTCATTTGTTGACTTCAGTGTCAAAATTCGTTTTGGGGCCACAGGATTTACATAACCAATTTGCTCAGGTTTGCATGAATTCTTTATTTCTGCTGGACTCAAATCTGAAGTTATTACATTCATATTGAGGCAAAACAACAGATATAATAAAGTTACAGAGGAGGGTATATTATGGATGATGCAACTTAGATTTTTCACCGATGCTCTTATGTCACGTTTGCTGAGCATATTTCCTATTGAACAATCTCATTTCATTTTTAAACTTCTCAAAGAACGCTCCAGAAGGGGAAGTAGATGCTAGTCTGTATTTACAAGCTTGACTTGACGGGTCCTTCTGGCCTGTTTCCTAGGCTGTTCACGCTCGCTGGCCTCTGGCACACTCTGTGTATTCATTACTCCAAACAGACCAAGGGTTGTCTCGCTATTAAAGCAAATTACCCTGGCTTCTGTGTGACAGTGGCCGTGCTTCTACATGGTTGACGGCTAATCGGAGTGGAACTGATGCAGGATTTCCTTCCAGGGCTTCCCTGTAATCCCTAAGAGTGTCGAAATGGAGTAGACCTTCATCCATCTAACAAATGTAGACATGCACGATATGCAGTTCAGCTGGTTGGATTTATTCAAAGAGCTGGTTGATTATGATTTCACTTTTGTAACTTTAGTTAGTGTGTGATGTTGCTGTTTGAGCAGAAACAACATCTGCAAAGTTACGACGCTCAAAGTTCAATGCTAAGGGAGATATTTTCTTTTACAGAAATTGACTACAACAAATGTCTGGAAACGAGCTTCTTCCTGGGTTGGTGACATCACAAACCCCGCCCCTGGGAACATGTAACAAAGGGGGCGGGGCCATGTTGGGCCGCTTTAGAGAAGAGGAAGAGTTGTTGTAGTCGAGTGTTGTTGATGCCGTCATTTTACGCCGGACTGCTTCACAAACGAGGGTCAATTCAACGATCAACTCCACAGCGACTACATCAATTTATCCACGAACCGTTCAGAAACGTCTAAAAGTCGGAACTTCTTCCTGAGTCTCTCCATCAGTGTGGACTCAATGTAAGGATGAACACCGTCTGCGTGAGATTCTCCAGCTTTGTTGTTGTTGTTGAGCTGTTAAAGCTCCGCCCTCTTCTGGAGCAGCAGCTCATTTGCATTTAAAGGGACACACACAAATAGCGTGTTTTTGCTCCTCACACCCAAATAGAGGCAAATTTGACAGGCCATAATAAATGATCTGTGGCGGATTTTGAGCTGAAACTTCACAGACACATTCTGGAGACACCAGAGACTGATATTACATCTTGTGAAAGTGGCTAGATTATAAATCTAATCTAGTAAAAATGTTGCCAGTGCTCCAGATGTCTAGTCCGCCCCTGTATCTCGTAACCAATCACATCAACACGAGGGGTGGGTTTTAGCATATCATTAATTCTGCTCTGAAGCAGGGGAGTCTCAAGAGAAGCCAGGTTATCCCGGGATATTTTTCTGTTGATTTGAAAAATCAGGTACATTTAGCAATATAGCGCGTGAATTATGTATACGATGTATATTACGAAGAAGCAAAACGCTGATCATATGAATTACTGTTATGTGTCCGACGTTGTAGCGAGAGATACATAAAAATGCGGTACAATAACATAATTCCATATGTTTGAGCCAGAAACTGATTCAAAAGTTTCGCCGAATAAAACCAGTATTTCCATTTGTCATTGAGCAGCGTTTACTACAGTAAAGTCGATTGAGTGGATCTCGTAGCTGGTGCAAGTGAGTGGAGGCGGGGCTAATTTGCATATTCATGCATCCTCGCATATTAAACGAAGCAGTTGCATTCAAGCTATTTTTGGTGATCATAGATGGATAAAATGATTAACAAAGATGAGTAAATACAGTAATCGTTTGTTAATGCATTAACCAACCGTAACTAATGGGACCTTATTGTAAAGTGTAACAAAACTAACCAACCACAAATCATGCAGATTATTGAGGACAGGTGTGTTATTACTTTTTTAATTTCAACACTTCTCGCAGCTGCTTACATGAATTCTGTAATACAATGATTAATCAGCAACGACGAACTCATAAAACCTATTTGAAATGCAGTGAAATCGTTTAATAGGCCCCCTGAGGTCAGCAAAAATGAATCAGAACCTCTTATCTGATGAGCAAATGTTCTGCGCAGGTTGGCGGCGTGTCTTTACAGAGACCTGAGGGCTAAGTGGGATCAGTATCACTTCAATAATGATTCATTTAGCCTATGGTGCATTCTCAGTGTGAGACGGCTCGCGTGTTTCACTGACGGCAAGATGTGTGATTGCAACAGTTTAATCAAAGTATCTGTTCGCGACACCGTGAACGTAATTAATTGCGCCCTTGACGATCTTCCGAGTCTTTCGGAGAGCAGGGTGTTCACGAAGACCCATTCAAACAGCAGGCATTGATGCTAGAGCTCTCTCATCACAGGAAAATTGCAATTTTCCATTTCTTCATTCGGTATAAATACAAACAATCCACATCTGCACTTACTGCTTGTTTTTGAGGCTTCAGCAATTTTTTTTTTTTTTTTTTTACCACTAGCACAAGTGGTTTTGATCAGAGAACATTTTATTTTGATCAAAAAATACTGAGAAAAACAAGCAGCCCTGAGGTAAAAATAAAACTAAATGTCCATGCAACATACAAGGTTTTTAAAACGAGAAAAGACTATGACAGAGGCAACGTACTTGATATCTTAATATTCTGATTTACCCTGCTAATTGTTATGGACATGGTGGTTGAGGAACATGTCAGATGATGCAGCCTATATGGAAATGCAGACTTTTAATCAAAATACTAAACAAATGAGAAGCGGCAAGGACTAGACAGAAACAGAGGGCTTATATATAAGGAACACTAGGAGGTAATGATACACAGCTGACGACCATCAACTAATAACGGTAACCATGGAAACGAAGGAGAAGCGGGAAAATCAAACAAAGGAACACATGACACAAATGGCACATGGCACTGATAAGTCAGCTGATTTACTGTATTTGACTTGAATATGTTTCTTTATCAAATTTTCTGTCATGTATTTCTGTTCTGCACTGTTACACAGAAAGAAACTTTAATGTAGAATTAATTTTCACTCAGAAATTGCGAGGTAATTTCACAATAAACAGCAAGCAACACAATCTCATGGCAATTCGTAACTATTTTACCTTTTGGTGTGTTGGTGGCTAATTTATGGAAGTCCGTTTCTGCCACTGGAAAAAAAAAAAACAAGAACATTATTGCGACTTTTTATCTTAGAATTCGGAGTTTTATTCATAGAATTGTGAGATATAAAGTCAGAATTGTGAGTTATAAAGTCAGAATTGTGAGTTATAAAGTCAGAATTGTGAGATATAAAGTCAGAATTGTGAGTTATAAAGTCAGAATTGTGAGATATAAAGTCAGAATTGTGAGATATAAAGTCAGAATTGCGAGATATAAAGTCAGAATTGTGAGATATAAAGTCAGAATTGTGAGTTATAAAGTCAGAATTGTGAGTTATAAAGTCAGAATTGTGAGTTATAAAGTCAGAATTGTGAGATATAAAGTCAGAATTGTGAGTTATAAAGTCAGAATTGTGAGTTATAAAGTCAGAATTGACTGATATAAAGTCAGAATTGTGAGATATAAAGTCAGAATTGTGAGTTATAAAGTCAAAATTGTGAGTTATAAAGTCAGAATTGTGAGTTATAAAGTCAGAATTGTGAGATATAAAGTCAGAATTGTGAGATATAAAGTCAGAATTGTGAGATATAAAGTCAGAATTGTGAGTTATAAAGTCAGAATTGTGAGTTATAAAGTCAGAATTGTGAGATATAAAGTCAGAATTGCGAGTTATAAAGTCAGAATTGCAAGTTATAAAGTCAGAATTGTGAGTTATAAAGTCAGAATTGTGAGTTATAAAGTCAGAATTGTGAGTTATAAAGTCAGAATTGTGAGTTATAAAGTCAGAATTGTGAGATATAAAGTCAGAATTGCGAGTTATAAAGTCAGAATTGCAAGTTATAAAGTCAGAATTGTGAGTTATAAAGTCAGAATTGTGAGTTATAAAGTCAGAATTGCAAGTTATAAAGTCAGAATTGCAAGTTATAAAGTCAGAATTGTGAGATATAAAGTCAGAATTGTGAGTTATAAAGTCAGAATTGTGAGATATAAAGTCAGAATTGTGAGATATAAAGTCAGAATTGTGAGTTATAAAGTCAGAATTGTGAGTTATAAAGTCAGAATTGTGAGATATAAAGTCAGAATTGCGAGTTATAAAGTCAGAATTGCAAGTTATAAAGTCAGAATTGTGAGTTATAAAGTCAGAATTGTGAGTTATAAAGTCAGAATTGTGAGTTATAAAGTCAGAATTGTGAGTTATAAAGTCAGAATTGTGAGATATAAAGTCAGAATTGTGAGATATAAAGTCAGAATTGTGAGTTATAAAGTCAGAATTGTGAGATATAAAGTCAGAATTGTGAGTTATAAAGTCAGAATTGTGAGATATAAAGTCAGAATTGTGATTTATAAAGTCAGAATTGTGATTTATAAAGTCAGAATTGCAAGTTATAAAGTCAGAATTGTGAGATATAAAGTCAGAATTGTGAGATATAAAGTCAGAATTGTGAGTTATAAAGTCAGAATTGTGAGATATAAAGTCAGAATTGTGAGTTATAAAGTCAGAATTGTGAGATATAAAGTCAGAATTGTGATTTATAAAGTCAGAATTGTGATTTATAAAGTCAGAATTGCAAGTTATAAAGTCAGAATTGTGAGATATAAAGTCAGAATTGTGAGATATAAAGTCAGAATTGTGAGATATAAAGTCAGAATTGTGATTAATAAAGTCAGAATTGCAAGTTATAAAGTCAGAATTGTGAGTTATAAAGTCAGAATTGCGAGTTATAAAGTCAGAATTGTGAGTTATAAAGTCAGAATTGTGAGATATAAAGTCAGAATTGCGAGTTATAAAGTCAGAATTGTGATTTATAAAGTCAGAATTGCAAGTTATAAAGTCAGAATTGTGAGATATAAAGTCAGAATTGTGAGATATAAAGTCAGAATTGTGAGTTATAAAGTCAGAATTGTGAGATATAAAGTCAGAATTGCAAGTTATAAAGTCAGAATTGTGAGATATAAAGTCAGAATTGTGAGATATAAAGTCAGAATTGTGATTTATAAAGTCAGAATTGTGATTTATAAAGTCAGAATTGCAAGTTATAAAGTCAGAATTGTGAGATATAAAGTCAGAATTGTGAGATATAAAGTCAGAATTGTGAGATATAAAGTCAGAATTGTGAGATATAAAGTCAGAATTGTGAGATATAAAGTCAGAATTGTGAGATATAAAGTCAGAATTGCGAGTTATAAAGTCAGAATTGCAAGTTATAAAGTCAGAATTGTGAGTTATAAAGTCAGAATTGTGAGTTATAAAGTCAGAATTGCAAGTTATAAAGTCAGAATTGCAAGTTATAAAGTCAGAATTGTGAGATATAAAGTCAGAATTGTGAGTTATAAAGTCAGAATTGTGAGATATAAAGTCAGAATTGTGAGATATAAAGTCAGAATTGTGAGTTATAAAGTCAGAATTGTGAGTTATAAAGTCAGAATTGTGAGATATAAAGTCAGAATTGCGAGTTATAAAGTCAGAATTGCAAGTTATAAAGTCAGAATTGTGAGTTATAAAGTCAGAATTGTGAGTTATAAAGTCAGAATTGTGAGTTATAAAGTCAGAATTGTGAGTTATAAAGTCAGAATTGTGAGTTATAAAGTCAGAATTGTGAGATATAAAGTCAGAATTGCGAGTTATAAAGTCAGAATTGCAAGTTATAAAGTCAGAATTGTGAGTTATAAAGTCAGAATTGTGAGTTATAAAGTCAGAATTGCAAGTTATAAAGTCAGAATTGCAAGTTATAAAGTCAGAATTGTGAGATATAAAGTCAGAATTGTGAGTTATAAAGTCAGAATTGTGAGTTATAAAGTCAGAATTGTGAGATATAAAGTCAGAATTGTGAGTTATAAAGTCAGAATTGTGAGTTATAAAGTCAGAATTGTGAGATATAAAGTCAGAATTGTGATTTATAAAGTCAGAATTGTGATTTATAAAGTCAGAATTGCAAGTTATAAAGTCAGAATTGTGAGATATAAAGTCAGAATTGTGAGATATAAAGTCAGAATTGTGAGTTATAAAGTCAGAATTGTGATTTATAAAGTCAGAATTGCAAGTTATAAAGTCAGAATTGTGAGTTATAAAGTCAGAATTGCGAGTTATAAAGTCAGAATTGTGAGTTATAAAGTCAGAATTGTGAGATATAAAGTCAGAATTGCGAGTTATAAAGTCAGAATTGTGATTTATAAAGTCAGAATTGCAAGTTATAAAGTCAGAATTGTGAGATATAAAGTCAGAATTGTGAGATATAAAGTCAGAATTGTGAGATATAAAGTCAGAATTGTGAGATATAAAGTCAGAATTGTGAGATATAAAGTCAGAATTGAGAGATATAAAGTCAGAATTGTGAGATATAAAGTCAGAATTGCAAGTTATAAAGTCAGAATTGTGAGATATAAAGTCAGAATTGTGAGATATAAAGTCAGAATTGTGAGATATAAAGTCAGAATTGTGAGATATAAAGTCAGAATTGTGAGATATAAAGTCAGAATTGTGAGATATAAAGTCACAATTGCGAGAAAAAAAATCTTTTTTTTCAATGGCGGAAATGGGCTTCCATACTAATTCGTATGAATTCATACAATCTCATTTGTACGTTTTTGTCGGATCTGCTGACGTCCCATACACTATAATCCCTGAAGTTGATTTAATCCAAATTTAATTAAATACACTAAACATAAACCTTTAAATTTTCCCTTCATTACACAATCGTTTTGGGATTTGAGCACGATTTGAATGATTTCTCTCATTCTATTGAAACTTTTTATCTTAATCAATTTAACTGTACTTATTCGAGTCTGTTGTCAATGGTGAGAAACTGGAACGCAACACAAGGAGGAATTTGATTGGGCAGTTTGAAGTCACGCCAAACACGGATGTAGTGAGTATTTCTGTGAACATTTGCTGGTGAGTTGAAGAACTTTAAATTTTTACTCTGAAACAAGCTCTAATTAGTTTCGGAATGTAAAAATGAGATACATATCCAATCTATTGATTTTTATTTATAGCATCAAATAAACATGAATGAACATCAGAAGGAATGTTGTTTCAAGACGTGATTCAAGTTCACCAACGTTCATCTACTAACTCCCCTGACCGCTTTGAGGGATAAAATGGCCGATTCAGGGTTATGATTGGTCAGATCGCCTGTCAATCAAACTGTTTGTGAAGGGTGAATTATGCTTGTAACTTAATCAGTGAAAATCATCACGTGTCTTTAAGGCGACGTTAAGGTTATAGGAAACGCACGAGTGGGCCTTGAAGCTTACTTTTTCTTATGATTGTACGATTCACATTAAACGAATTCATATGAAATTACCTTGTGACATAGTTACGTTTTCCTGCGAGCTCAGGTTGCAAGTAACACTATAAATTAAATGCAAAATCCAGGTTTCATTTGTTAAAGTGATAGTTCACCCTAAAATGAAAAAAAAGAAAGATTTTGTTCTCACACCCAAAGTGCGGCACATAAAGCCTCAGTACTAAATTAAGTTCTTTTTCACTGTTCATTGTGTTTAAACAGTCAAACACACACGAAATAATGTCAAAATGCCAGTGTTTGTGATTGTTTAAATAAACACAGTCAGTTATGTTTTAAGTGAATGTAAACAGTTGAGAAAGAAAACGCATGTGTAACAGTGTAACGGATCCGTGCGTCAGCTCTTAAAGTGACTGCAGACAAATTATGAGATATTAATATTAAACATTTCTTTATCTCTATGACCCATGATATCGATGTCCAAATTTTGGCTTGTAAAAGTGATGATTGGCTAGTAACTTTGGAAATCACAGTGGCTGGTGGGCCAAAAAATCAAAAGAGATGTTTAAACGGTGTATTTAGATGAAATGCCACCTAAGTATGGTAGAAGTAAACTTGCAGCAAGTTTCTATTCAAACTTGATTCCCAATCTTCTTCTGAGATGTTCTTATGAGAATTCTCATCATAATAAAATAATTCTTTTGAGTACGAGTGGTACTTGCTGTGTCTCAGAGAGCAGGACCATCAAACATGTTAATGAATCTCTCCAATAATGAAATTATATCTGAACATGAACTGATTAGACACTTATTTATGCATTCGCACAAGTACAGGATTAATCATACAGTTCGTTAAACTTCCCATCTTAGATAGGTTTATATTTAAAGGATATTTCGATATTCACATTCACCTGCAAAACATGATTGTTTTAAACCGCATTTTGCAAATTCGTTTATAATTATTCTTCATGCTGTTTTATGACCATATTAATAAAAAAAATGACATGACCGTTTTAATAAAGCAAAGAAGGCAAAGGGCGATTGAAATGAAGGCCATTCACAGCTTCTCAAATATACACTTTTCCTCATACATGCACATACCTAAAATGAAGTTCATCACATAAAAATGTTTGCACACTTTATAGAACTTAAGCATAAATGAAATAACTGTTGAATAAAATGAACGGTAAACTCTTCTCATTGGGAGGATGTTTTATGTGGCAGCATTTACTGTCTCCTATAGTATTATTTGTTTCTGAGCTTTTTGATCTCGTACTTTTATCAAGTCTCAAAGGACATCTCTCCATTTCAGACAACAGACATAAAGAGCGAGGATTACGTACAGGAATTCCATTATGAAATAGTGTGTTTTACAAGATTGCAATGACAGAATCAATGAAAACAATTTATGACCCTATTTCTTACATCTGTGCTTGACTTTTATAGGAGACTGTCAGCATATTTCTTTTTAAGGTTACAGAAAACTTTCTCAGGTCGAGTCGGAGTTTTCGGTCTTTTACTCGTACCTGAAACCGATTCAGTAAATAGCACATTAATAAACCGTCTGCCTTTGAAAATGATTGCTATGATAATTGCTACTTATCACTCCACTGTACCTGAAGATGTATTTTACTCCTGAACAATGCAATGCATGCAAAACATGCCAAAAGAGAAGGATAATAAAACAAGGATGTGCTTCGTCAGTGCTTGTGCTGCAGGTATTTGTGTGATTTACAGTATAACGGTGGTTTGGAGGACTGGACTGAAGGAGTAGTTCAGTCTGATGTTGCCTATGACTGCAATGCAACATCAATGTTTTGGTGCCTGGATGACAGAAAATCAGTTCCATAGTGTAATAATTAGTAATGAATATTTTCGGATTCACTTTATTTTACAGTATCCTTATTACTCGTTACATATAGTTAGTGTAATAATAACTGAAATTATGAATAATTACATCCAACTCTAAAACAAACCCCTTTTCCAAACCCTAACCCTATAAGTACATGTAGTTAATTATAATTACTCAGTGTACTTACTGTAATTATACTGTAAACAAACACCTTAAAATAAATAAAGATTAACCATATGTTTGGAATTGTTTGAAATAAAGTCAGAATTGTGTGAAAAAGTCAGAATTGCGTGAAAAATTCAGAATTGTGAGATATAAAGTCAGAATTGTGAGCTATAAAGTCAAAATTATGTGAAAAAGTCAGAGTTGTGAGATATAAAGTCAGAATTGTGAGATATATAAAGTCAGAATTGTGAGATATAAAGTCAGAATTGCGTGAAAAATTCAGAGTTGTGAGATATAAAGTCAGAATTGTGAGATATAAAGTCAGAATTGTGAGATATAAAGTCAGAATTGTGAGTTATAAAGTCAGAATTGTGAGATATAAAGTCAGAATTGTGAGATATAAAGTCAGAATTGTGTGAAAAAGTTAGAGTTGCGAGGTATAAAGTCAGAATTGTGAGATATAAAGTCAGATATAAAGTCAGAATTGTGTGATATAAAGTCAGAAATTCATGAAAAAGTCAGAATTGCGAGAAAAAAAGTCACAATTACCTTTATTATTTAGTGGTGGAAACAAACTTCCAAATGATTGTGATTTTGAATTTTGATACTATAATGTAACAGAATATTTGTTTTATGTTTCTCAGCAATAAAATTCAGATTTTGACAGTGTTATTATTATTATTATCATTTTTATTAATAATAATAATAATAATAATAATAATTATCATTTAGTAAGCAGCACCTCTTTTCTCAGTCTGTCAGTAACGCTCGGTTTACTTATGTTTACTTCCTCTCTGAAGCCCCTCCTTTCGAAAAGCACAGTGTGCTCTGATTGGTTGGCTGGATCAGTGGGTTATGATTGGTCAACTACCTTGACCATGTTTGGAAAATGTCCCGCCCCTTACCATAACCGCCAGTTTCAACTAACTCAACCAGTTTATTTGACGAATGCCTTGGGCAAGGACAGTACAGTGGAGGCATTTCAGAAACATTTTTCAGGCCTTTTTCACAGCAACATTACACTAAAGAAAGATGAAAATGTAAATAAGTATAATAGCACACACCCCCCCCCCCCCCTCCAAAAGACATAATTGTTAGGTAGATTATCCTATGAACTTCTTACATTATCAATCTCCAAGCAATACCGTCTCTGCATCCCAGAATAGTATACAGCAAAACACATCTCCATCTCCATATACTGGACAGTAATAGCTTGCCAGAGCTGTCAGTTTGGCATTCGTCTGCACATTC
>CM074293.1:2415000-2515000 GCA_037194245.1 Opsariichthys bidens
AAAGAACTTTCTCTTGCCATATTTGCTCGCTGATTGTTAATAAATACCACTGTAACGTTATCTTACCTCCCGAGTCTTTCTGGTAGAACTTTTATTTTAGAGTGAAATATCACCCAACTGTGTTTTAGCAATTCTCAACATACAAACTTTAAGTCCATTTATATCCGCAGTCAAAACAGGCTGCGCACTACTGAGTAGTACTTTGGAGCCTGTTGCCACTTTCTGGAGTTCACATCCTTGTTTTGTGTGTCCACTCAGAGTTCTGGACAGTACAGGTGACTGTGTGTGTTTGGATGCCCCTGCTCTCCTCAGGATGTTAAATGCCTAATGCTCGTCTCAGGGGAGCTCATTAAAATCCCCCCAAGCGGAGGGTGTCACAACCACCCCAGACAAACAGCTCCGCCATGCTGCATAGTGATGCTTCCAATCTGTCTGTCTGCAGCTGAGAGATAGAGCCGAGGACCCACGGTGACAGCCACAAAGGGTCTCTGGCTCACCCTCCCGTGCAACCCCTGCTCATCCCACCATTATTAGACATAACTGGGGCTGGAGCCGGAAACCAGGGCCAGGGGTGCACAGATAAGAACTCATTAATTTATGGCCCTTTGAATTTTAAATGGTCAGGGATGCTTGCACAGCATACATACACAGTGGGTTATCAGCACCACGGACGGCGCTACGGCAATAAAACAAAGCTGGTGGCGCCGCGGACAGCTCCATCAGTAACCTTAGTGAGGCGAGGCTTGATGTGGGTGTCAAATGAATGCAAAAGAAGGCGCAAGATTAAGAAAAATACTTTATAGCGTCTTTTTTTTTTTTTTTTTTGGGATCCAAGGGTTTGGATGGTGCTCGGGTAAGCGTTCCCCATGTGGATAGCGCCAACGAGGTATGAACTGTGATGGTATTAATGGGATCTCACACTGAGATACTGAGGAATAAGAGACAAGGGAGAACCGCAGATACCAGGGGACTTATTAACCGATGTTCCCTGAAACTGAAAGTGCGCGCGCGCACACACACACACACTCACACACATATTGTGTTTTCGTGTTTTATGGGGACATTCCATAGGCGTAATGGTTCTTATACTGTACAAACTGTACATTCTGTCCCTCTACCCCTAAACCTACCCATCACAGAAAATGTTCTGCTATTTTAGATTTTCAAAAAAGATCATTCTGTATGATTTATAAGCTTGTTTCCTCATGGGGACCAAAAAAATGTTCAAAATTTACTAGTATTACTGTACCTGTGGGGACATTTGGTCCCCGTAACGTAGGGAATATCCACACACACACACACGTTGTGTTTTGTGGGGACTTTCCATAGGCGTAATGGTTTTTATACTGTACAAACTGTACATTCGGCTCCCCCACCCCCCCCCCCCCACCCCTAAACTTAACCCTCACAGAAAACATTCTGCATTTTTACATTTTCAAAAAAGATAGTTCTGTATGATTTATAAGCTTGTTTCCTCATGGGGACCAAAAAAATGTCCCAACAAGTTCAAAATTTACTAGTATTACTGTACCTGTGGGGACATTTGGTCCCCGTAACGTAGGGAATATCCACACACACACACACACGTTGTGTTTTGTGGGGACTTTCCATAGGCGTAATGGTTTTTATACTGTACAAACTGTACATTCGGCTCCCCCACCCCCCCACCCCTAAACTTAACCCTCACAGAAAACATTCTGCATTTTTACATTTTCAAAAAAGATAATTCTGTATGATTTATAAGCTTGTTTCCTCATGGGGACCAACAAAAGGTCCCCGCAATGTCAAGATTTACTGGTTTTACTTATGTTGTGGGGACATTTGGTCCCCACAATGTAAGGAATACAAGTTCACACACACACACACACACACACACCACTTTAATGGTCATCCAATAATCACTTCACTGTAAAAACATTATTCCTTGCAGGATTAGAGACTACATTTAATGTTTAATTAATGAGCTAATTAATTAATGCATAAAAGTATTAAAGAGATCACATCACATTTTGCTTATCACCACTTCTGTAGCACTTGCAGACTTTATACAGGAAAGGGGATGCAAATGAGTTCATAGGTTCATAGAAGAACATCTTCAGCAGATTTCAGACCCTTACATCGCTCTAAAATATGGGTAAGATAAAATATATCCCGATCAACACGATCCTCTAAAAGTTACCAAAATATTCTTAAAATCAAACACTGAAATGATTTTATTGTTGGTTTCTGAAAATCTTTCAAATTCAGGTGGTTTTATGTTGTCTGTCACCAAGATAGAGTTGATTTAACTATAACTTATTATACGTGACGCTGGGGAAGTATCAGTCACACGGGTATATTTGTAGCAATGGCAAAAATGATTTTGAATGGGTCAAAATGATCGATTTTCTTTTATGCCATAAATCAGTAGCGTATAAAGTAACGATCATGTTCCATGAAGATATTTTGTAAATTTCCTACTGTAAATTTATCAAAAAAAAAAATAAAAAAATTCTGAGTGGATATGCATTGATAAGGACTTCATTTGGATGATTTTCTCAATATTTTGATTTTTTTTTGCACACTCATATTCCAGATTTTTAAATCTCCCAACAAACCATGCATCAACGGAGAACTTATTTATTCTGCTTTCAGATGATGTATAAATCTTAATCTCAAAAATTTGACCCTTATGATTGGTTTTGTGGTCCAGGGTCACATATGGTTTAATATTTGCATAGTTTTCCCCTGCTGTCTGCAAATACAACAAGACCAACACATTTTTTTTTTTTTTTAAGACAACCATCAAGTGAATATAATAAGATGCAAATTGTTTTCTAGAGTCTAAAAAAATAAATATGAACAAATCCAGCGTTTGGGTCGTTTTGACCCATCAGTTGGGTTAAATGTGACCCAACCTGCTGGGAAGTTTTATTTAACTCAACAATTGTTTAAAAATGACAATATGTCCGGCTTAAAATAAACCCAAAATAGGAAATTAAAAATCAGACAGATAATTACCAGAGGCAACAATAATAATCAAAAGGTGAACAGTTATTAATAAGCAATTAAATAATTGTTTATCATTTATATTAATATTACACATATTAATACATTTTAATTTCCAATCCATTTTGGGTATTTTTTGGTAAATTGCACTTAATTTGTCTTCTGGGAAACATGTAAGTATCTTCTGTTGCTTCCAAAGGGCAGTACGAAATGAAAAGAAAATTGATTTGAAACAAAGTAAGAAAATTTCCACACATTTTCATCCTGTTCAGAAGTTTTCACCCCCCGGCTCTTAATGCATCATGTTTCCTTCCGGAGCTTCAGTTTGAACCTTTTTTTAATAGTTTGAGTCCCTCAGTTGTCCTCAGTGTGAAAAGATGGAACTCAAAATCATTCAGTCACTGCTGGAAAGGGTTCAAATATGCAAAAGTTGCTAGAAAACTGATAAAATGTTCAGAACAAACAAGAGACTCAACCATCACAGAACAAACCAACAGTCATGGATCAGGGAACGATTAAGAACCGGTTCACAAACTTTTGAACGGGGTCATTTTTTTGTCTTGTGGACTTTATCTTTTATGTAAAATATCTTTCTCAGGACAGTACTAAATAAAAAATACTCACAATTGCAAGTTATTAAGAATTATGAGATATAAATATCTCACAATATAGAAAATGGAGGATATTGTGTCATAACTTGGTGGGTTGTGAGGAAATGATAACTCTCCATCTCTGTGTAAAATGTTGGAGAGAAAAACTAAAGTTTAAGGGCAAAATACTGGCGGTATTCTACTTATGACAAATAACATTGTAACACCCATGGACTGTTGTGTTTAATTTGGTTCTGTCAGTCGCTGTTCATTTGCCCTCCATGTGTGTGACCTGTTTAGTTAATCACCCGCACCTGTTTCAGTTCTCCTTGTGTTTGTTCAGTTGCTGTCGGTTCTTAACGTTATATGTGTGGATGTTCCCTGCCTGTTTCCTGCATCTAGTCCTATGGAGGATAATTAAACTGTTTTACGTAACAGCCTTCGTCTTCGTGCCTTCGTCCTAGTCTACACGTTACAAACATGCATTCAAATCCAAATTTGTGCGTGATGGACTTGTAAGGTCTTTCCAGATGAGTTTCATTGCTTTATTGCAGGATGCCTGATCTCAGCTTTATCTTAGCGGGAAAATCAAACCTTACAGACTGTGACAGTGATGCGAGAACACACCTGTACTTTCACAAGCCAACGGTAAACTACAACTCTGATATTTACAGCTTCTGATGAACAAGAAAAAAGCCAGAAAAGAGAGAGAGAAAAAAAAGCCTCAAAATTGATTCCATTATTCCTTGAAGCTGCTGACTTTTTTTTTTTTAAAGTACTCTTGGACTCTTTTAAAAAGCAGCAAACTTAAAGAAACCAGACATGGAAGAATGTGAAGTCGGAAATATTAAAAATATTCTTTTGGGAGCATTTAATTGACAGACGTGCAGAAATACATAGAAAACGGGAGCTTTTAGGGACAATAAGGAAAGTGCAACTTTAAAGTGAGTTTTCTTAGTTTTGAGTATAAATGTACTTGAAATGTCTTTCGCGCACGAGGCGTTATTAGCCCGCAGATTCAGCTCAGACAGGAAGCTTTTCTGTAACAAATGAGACGAGGTGGGATGAACTGATTAGAACAATATATCGTGTTAGTCAAGGCTTTTGTTCCTCCTAAAAAGTAACACCGCAAAAGGAAAGCATGAGAAAAAAAACATATGAGAGTGGGAAAAGGGGACAGGTTGGTATGCAAAGATGTCGAGGGATAATTAAAACTTGATGAGCACGTCCAATCCAGCTTTAATGACACAGCCACCTGACAGTTAAAGAAGTAACAGGCCTGTCAGTGTGGCAACCCCAATTAAACAGCAATTGTTGTCCAACAATGCTGTCATCAGAGCGGTAGATACAGACTGATTTTGTATAATTGCATGCCCTGTAGATCTAACACGGGCCCGTCTGACATGTTGTTTTGCACATAAATTAAACAAACAAATCTTTCTTCTCAAAACCTATTTTCTTCACAATGTGCACTCACTGTCTCTGTTCAAGCCTAACATTATTATTATTATTCCTCATGCTTACAGTCCTGCACCGTTTAGGCTGTGTGAGCGATATCTCGAATTGAGAAGAAGTGCGCTATTAGTTTTCTAAACGTCCTGGTGCACGTTTCCCAAGAGCATCGTTCGCAAGTTGCAAGTTTCGTCCACCGAAACGGTTCCACCGACCGAACATTCCGATCAGTACCTGCTCGTTCATCCTATTTAAATAGCAGTATATTGAAGTAGAACTGCAGTACCAAGTAGTTTCACTGCAGTTTAATTCAGATTTGCAGTATAATGAAGTACAGTCACCGTACAACCGCAGTAAAACTGTAGTATAAGTACAGTTGCAGTAAAATGAAGTACAACTGAAAGTTGCATGAAGTATAAAAACAGTAGAACTGCAGTTTTATTTTACTAGTACTTTAGATGTATTGCAGTATAGTTGAACTCCAGTAAAACTACAGACATTTTAGGTTCTACTGCAATACTGCAGTTTTTTCCTGTCCAAAAAACTGCATTTTTCTACATGTAACAAAAACTGTAGTATTACTTCTAAAAAACTGCAGTAATCTTTTGTAAGCGTACATTTTAATCAATATAGTTTAGCATTTTGAGGAGTGCAGAAATACGCAAGGGAACCCTGGGGTATGACGTGAGAGAGAACCTGCGATGAATCAAACATCAAATTAAGGAAAATGACGGGGAACAAAAAGTTAAACGGGTAAGTAGTGCTCAGTTCGTTAGGAGAGCTCGTTTCAGCCACGGAATAACATTATTGCAACTTTTTATCTCATAATTCCTTTTCTCAGGATTGCGAGATATAAACTCACAAATGCGTGAAATAAAGTCAGAATTGCAAGAAAAAAAAGTCAGAATTGCGAGAAAAAAAGACTTTTTTTCCTCACAATTCTGACTTTTTTCTCGCAATGCCGAGATATAAACTCGTAATTGCGAATTATGAAGTCATAATTCCGACATAAAGTCGTAATTAACCCTTCGCAAACAGTTTGATTGACAGGCGATCTGACCAATGATAACCCTGAATCCGCCACTTTGTCTCTCAAAGCGGTCAGGTGGAGTTAGTAGATTAACGTTGGTGAACTTGAACTTGAAACAACATTCCTTCTGATGTTCATTCATGTTTATTTGATGCTATAAATGAACTAGTATGAAGAGATGATCGCTTCACGACACATTAAAGACACACTAGACGCTATTAACTGATTAAACTTCTATTAAAAATTACGATATATATTAAATATGAACCTGTTTCATACGTTGTCAGTGTCTCTTTCACTGCGTGAGAACATGATGTGTGGCGTGAGAGCAACAGTCACTAAAGGGGGCGGGGCTTTGCGAAGGCTCAATTGCGAGAAATAAAGTCCGCATTGGGATTTGTAAACTCATCATATCATCCAGCCCTAAAATGTGTATAGTTTTTGTGAGCGTTTATTTAAAAACACCCAATTATGCAAAACCTAAGATGGTAAATATTTAATTGATTCAATACAATATATAACAATACATTTACCTCAAAATTCAACATACTGACATAAAATGATACCTGCAAATCCACGTTTCGCTGCCTGGAGTCCAGTTGTTCCTGTGATTTGCAGCGATTTTGGCTTCACTTTTCTGCCGAACAGTCTGTAAAAAAAACGTACCCCAGATTTCTCGTCAAATCCATTTGTATAATCAATCGCAAAGCTCTTTACTGTTGTGCTTTGTTTGTTTTTTGCGGCATTCACGCTGAAATCCAATGTTGGATGCCCTCTATTGTCAAGCGAATATGGAAGGCCAACAGGGCCAAAACGTGCAATCCTAATCCTGTTCTCTGTGTTTGAGCAAGAACGCCACACCAAATCAGACATAGAGTCATTAGAACATTTGTTTTATTTATGCAAATTCTCTAAACATTTTTTGGGATGACCTCTATGTTTGGTTAAATTTGAAGTATATAATACTTGACTTTGATTTTAAAACTGTAAAATATTTGTGATGTTGAATACTTGGTTAATAATATTGTGATTTTGGCCAATGACTTCATTCCTAAATGCAGATTCTTTAATAATTCCCCCACTTTTGTACTCTTCCAGAAAGATTTAACGATCTTCTTTAAATCCTTAAAACCAGGGGTCTTCAACGTTTTTCAGGGCAAGGACCCCTTAGATGAGCGAGACACGGAGCAGGGACCCCCCACACAAAATATGTCAAACAGCTCGCGATTCGGACTTTATATCTCGCGATTCGGACTTTATGGCTCGCGATTCGGACTTTATGGCTCGCGATTCGGACTTTATATCTCGCGATTCGGACTTTATGGCTCGCAATTCGGACTTTATGGCTCGCGATTCGGACTTTATAGCTCGCGATTCGGACTTTATGGCTCGCGATTCGGACTTTATGGCTCGCGATTCGGACTTTATGGCTCGCGATTCGGACTTTATGGCTCGCGATTCGGACTTTATAGCTCGCGATTCGGACATTATGGCTCGCGATTCGGACTTTATAGCTCGCGATTCGGACATTATAGCTCGCGATTCGGACTTTATGGCTCGCGATTCGGACTTTATGGCTCACGATTCGGACTTTATGGCTCGCGATTCGGACTTTATGGCTCGCGATTCGGACTTTATGGCTCACGATTCGGACTTTATGGCTCGCGATTCGGACATTACGGCTCGCGATTCGGACTTTATAGCTCGCGATTCGGACATTACGGCTCGCGATTCGGACTTTATGGCTCGCGATTCGGACTTTATAGCTCGCGATTCGGACATTATGGCTCGCGATTCGGACTTTACGGCTCGCGATTCGGACATTACGGCTCGCGATTCGGACTTTATGGCTCGCGATTCGGACTTTATGGCTCGCGATTCGGACTTTATGGCTCGCGATTCGGACTTTATGGCTCGCGATTCGGACTTTATAGCTCGCGATTCGGACTTTATAGCTCGCGAATTCGGACTTTATAGCTCGCGATTCGGACTTTATATCTCGCGATTCGGACTTTATGGCTCGCGATTCGGACATTATAGCTCGCGATTCGGACTTTATAGCTCGCGATTCGGACTTTATGGCTCGCGATTCGGACTTTATAGCTCGCGATTCGGACTTTATGGCTCGCGATTCGGACTTTATATCTCGCGATTCGGACTTTATGGCTCGCGATTCGGACATTATGGCTCGCGATTCGGACTTTATAGCTCGCGATTCGGACTTTATGGCTCGCGATTCGGACTTTATAGCTCGCGATTCGGACTTTATAGCTCGCGATTCGGACTTTATAGCTCGCGATTCGGACTTTTTGGCTCGCGATTCGGACTTTATATCTCGCGATTCGGACTTTATGGCTCGCGATTCGGACTTTATGGCTCGCGATTCGGACTTTATATCTCGCGATTCGGACTTTAATATTTAGGTAAAATTTGTCTATGGTAAAAATTAAAAGAGCTCATAGCGACGCCATCATGGCCCTTCTTTATTAATTCAAGTGGAGGTGACGTATTTCCTGTTTGAGAGTGGAGCTCCACTCGCCCACGGTCTGCAGCCAGACCCTTCTCATTTTTCGGCCGATTCGACATGTTGAATCGGCGTCGGTGAGAGAGAGAACTCTGATTGGCTGTTCAGCATAGTAAACGAGTCAGTTCACGAGAATATATAGCAAAAGTTATGAAAGCAAGCGAATAAGTCATGACGGCACCGACGGAAGCTTGTTCTAATTTCACGTCCTCTTACCCGAGCACTCGAACGCACGAATATTTTCATCATAACATGAGAGGAGTGGAATAAAGCACGTGATCAGCATGACTGATATTCAAAACGGTCAGCAAGCGCTGCTTTGTATATGGTATATATACTTGTATACTTGCCGTCTTGGTTTCGCTTTCCCCTTTTGAATGACGAATATAGACAAATATATCTGCTTAAATAGACAGTCATCTCATTTATATGCAGGCGCTAGTTGACAGTCGGCTTACATTCTTTCGGTGCTCAAGCTCATATTTTTCCGCCGACATGAGCGACAACACCGTCGGCTTCCGTCGCCGCTAGTTCTTGGACGTCGGGTTGGTGTGTTTAAACAGAACTTCACATTTTAATTTTACTATCAGGCGATCCATTCTGGCGAGTTAAATTGTACATAAATTATTAGCCAGTAGCATTTTCAAATTATAGTCTGCGTTGACAGTATCATGAGATCACGTGACTGCACGTGGACGGAAGGGTTTTATTAAAGCTGTTAATGTAATACTATTTGTAAAATAAAATATATTTTATTTAAATTTGACTTTGTGATGTTTTTACACGTTTTTTTTTTTTTTTTATTATTTGTGATCAAACATTAATTGACGGACCGCCTGCAATACCGCCGCGGACCCCCGGTTGAAGACCCATGCTTAAAACTCATGCGTCACAAAAACGCCCTTAAATTATGCAATCTTTTGACGGTATTTTTTGACGAATAAGACCCTTGTATTTCTTATTTATGTTTTTGTTGTTTGTTTGTTTTTGTTACAGTTATAGTGTTTATTTACTTCGTTTAAATATATTTTTGTTATGCTGCTATTTGGAATTTACACTGTTAAAAATTACCTGTAAATTTTACACTATAATACTGGCAGCAGGGTTGCCAGCCAGTTACTGTAATTTTTACAGTACCATTACTATAATGTAATTTACAGAATTTTACCGTATTCTTTGATTAACATTTTTTTTTGTAAATTTGCTGTATTGTTTTTAATTAAATAAGTCACAGTTGTAGAGCACTCTCTCTCTTGCTGCTACCAGTTGAAAATCCTACAATGCCTCTTTATGCTTGAAATTTACAGTAATATCCTGTAATTTTGAGTCAAACCGCCACGCCCCCCAGAATGCATTGCAGTTTACAGCAACATGCTGTATTATTAAGAATACAGCCGTCTGCTGTAAAATGTTCCTGTAATTTTTACAGCAATTCATTGCAGTGTATGTAATTGTATTAAGAGTACATTTGTTTAATTGGCATTTTGGATATACTTGCAAGCAATAAAAAATAAATAAAAGAAAAAAAGAAAAAAAGAAAAAAAAAAAAGAACGCCGCACCAGCAGGGGGTGGTAGAGTTCAATGGTTTCCAATGCAGCAGCAAAAAATTGTGTTAACACATAAGCTGTGTCCGAAAGCGCCCACTCGTTCCCTCGTTCACTAACCCCTATATAGTGCACTATATCAGCAAAGAGTGAACGAAAATGAGCGAGCGAATTTGGACGCTGACGTTAATAGCCAATTTCGTCATTAACATTTCCTATTCCCATCTGTAATATGTCCTGTTTAGCTTCATAAATTGTATATTACTGTTTATTAGTCATGTTTATTGAGAATAAAGAGACACACCTGTGTCTTGCTATCTAGTACATTTATATTTAAAAATAACAGAACAAAAACACTGTCACATTTGTTTTAAAAAAATATAATAGTAAAGAAATACAATATAAACAACAGTTCACTAACATATGAGAAAAATCCACCAAATTATCATATGATAATAAGTATATATATTATCATATAAACCTGTATCATTTCGCTTCAAAATATCTTTACAAAGATGTTCTAATTAATAAAAAAAAGTTGCCGCTTCCCGTATTACCGTCCGCCATATTAATTTTTCTTTCGCGCTCGATCGTCTCATCGCGTTGGATTTTGGGTGGCGGCGCTTTAACGAGCGTACGTCGAATGCACGCTCAAAATCAGAGAGGATTGTGGGAATGAAGTCCAGCGCTACAAATTGGCCGACACCCGATATAGTGGATAGGGAGCGGTTTCGGACACAGCTATAATTTTGTATGTCAATGCATAAATTACGCTTTAAGACGCTAGTTTTGCACGTTTTGGCCCTATTGGACTTCCATAAAGGAAGGCGGTTCGCTGGTGAACCTCTACAGCGATGCATCATACTATCGTGGTTAAGCACCCCTGATTAATGCATGTTAAAGACCTCGCAGAACATCCGAATGGCACCCACACTCGCATCCTGACAACGAAATCGCACTTTTTCGTTTGATAAAACAAGCTGGGTTCCACTGCATAAACATGTCGAACACCCAGCATGCAGTTGGCTTATTAGTATTAATATCCTTAACTTCAGAGAGGTATCCCAGCATTGGACAGTTGTGATTTATTTATGACTCGAGTGAAAGTCTCTGAGTTCAGCAAAAGACTTCTGTTGCATAGAAGATAACTTTGCTGATGCTCGTACACATAACTTTTTAAAACTTTGTTGAGGTGGAATCCATGATGCGTTCGATCAAAAACCATTTATTAAATGCAACAACTCGCCGTCAGATGTAGATGTTGTCTGATGCCGTGTTGATAAAAGGCATGAGCGACAGTCTTTTCCCTCTTGATAAAACAAATAAGTGGGATTCATTTATAAACATGATTCATTTAAAGCTGATCTTTAGGCGATCGGACGTTACCGCATGCATTCTTCTGGTAGTAAACCACACACTCTCTTGTTCAAATTCATTTGATCTTTATTCATATTAAATTGAAAATATACTTTGTAACAGGATCATGTAACAAATATGAAGTATTTCAGTTCAGTTGGCATTGAGTTTGGTGGAGGGCGGTCACTACCAATTAAAATGGACACAGAGAGGGGAATGATTTGGGGCTTTCGTGTTATAATAAAACTAAAACAATCTACAAAACCGACAAAGCTCTGAAACACAGCGGCCCCAGAACAGTTTGGCCACGCTTGTAAATGTTTGAACATTACCGCATTAAATAACAAAGTATTGAACAAAGTGGCATTTATTAATTCAAAAACAAACAGCAGAAGCACACATTTTAAAACCGTTTTTGTCAGCTTTTAAACTATGAAGCAGTATGCTGCTCGTTTCGACACTTTCAGGTTGGAAACTGACTTCATGCATCCATTAAAATCACATTACCAACGTAAAAATGGCTCAGAGCTCCGTCACCCTCGTGCCGTTCCAAACCCGAAAGGCTTTCGTTCATCTTTGGAGCACGATGAAGATATTTTTAACGAAACCTGAGAGGTTTCCGTACCCTCCATTGAGATCCAATGCAACTTCCGCTTTCGAGCCCCAAAAAGGTAGTAAAGAAATTTTATGAGCTGACTGAAGACAACTTTGTAAATAAAGTGGTCAATTAAAGCGAAAAGCCTCAAGAAGCCGTGGTTTACAGTGAATTTATAACAGCTAGGGGGCGCTGTTAGGCTCAGAGTCGCTAAAAGCCGTCCTTCCGCCGGAAAAACTAGTCCTTGACTGTTAACAACTTCGGATATTATTCTGTAAATAAAGAGGTAAATTAAAGCGAAACGCCTCAAGAAGCCGTGGTTTACAGTGAATTTATAACAGCTAGGGGGCGCTGTTAGGCTCAGAGTCGCTAAAAGCCGTCCTTCCGCCGGAAAAACTAGTCCCTGACTGTTAACAACTTCGGATATTATTTTGTAAACAAAGTGGTAAATTAAAGCGAAACGCCTCAAGAAGCCGTGGTTTACAGTGAATTTATAACAGCTAGGGGGCGCTGTTAGGCTCAGAGTCGCTAAAAGCCGTCCTTCCGCCGGAAAAACTAGTCCCTGACTGTTAACAACTTCGGATATTATTTTGTAAACAAAGTGGTAAATTAATGCAAAACGCCTCAAGAAGCCGTGGTTTACAGTGAATTTATAACAGCTAGGGGGCGCTGTTAGGCTCAGAGTCGCTAAAAGCCGTCCTTCTGCCGGAAAAACTAGTCCCTGACTGTTAACAACTTCGGATATTATTCTGTAAATAAAGTGGTAAATTAAAGCGAAACGCCTCAAGAAGCCGTGGTTTACAGTGAATTTATAACATCTAGGGGGCGCTGTTAAGCTCAGAGTCGCTAAAAGCCGTCCTTCCGCCGGAAAAACTAGTCCTTGACTGTTAACAACTTCGGATATTATTCTGTAAATAAAGAGGTAAATTAAAGCGAAACGCCTCAAGAAGCTGTGATTTACAGTGAATTTATAACAGCTAGGGGGCGCTGTTAGGCTCAGAGTCGCTAAAAGCCGTCCTTCCGCTGGAAAAACTAGTCCTTGACTGTTAACAACTTCGGATATTATTCTGTAAATAAAGAGGTAAATTAAAGCGAAACGCCTCAAGAAGCCGTGGTTTACAGTGAATTTATAACAGCTAGGGGGCGCTGTTAGGCTCAGAGTCGCTAAAAGCCGTCCTTCCGCCGGAAAAACTAGTCCCTGACTGTTAACAACTTCGGATATTATTTTGTAAACAAAGTGGTAAATTAAAGCAAAACGCCTCAAGAAGCCGTGGTTTACAGTGAATTTATAACAGCTAGGGGGCGCTGTTAGGCTCAGAGTCGCTAAAAGCCGTCCTTCTGCCGGAAAAACTAGTCCCTGACTGTTAACAACTTCGGATATTATTCTGTAAATAAAGTGGTAAATTAAAGCGAAACGCCTCAAGAAGCCGTGGTTTACAGTGAATTTATAACATCTAGGGGGCGCTGTTAGGCTCAGAGTCGCTAAAAGCCGTCCTTCCGCCGGAAAAACTAGTCCTTGACTGTTAACAACTTCGGATATTATTCTGTAAATAAAGTGGTAAATTAAAGCGAAACGCCTCAAGAAGCCGTGGTTTACAGTGAATTTATAACATCTAGGGGGCGCTGTTAGGCTCAGAGTCGCTAAAAGCCGTCCTTCCGCCGGAAAAACTAGTCCTTGACTGTTAACAACTTCGGATATTATTCTGTAAATAAAGAGGTAAATTAAAGCGAAACGCCTCAAGAAGCCGTGGTTTACAGTGAATTTATAACAGCTAGGGGGCGCTGTTAGGCTCAGAGTCGCTAAAAGCCGTCCTTCTGCCGGAAAAACTAGTTCCTGACTGTTAACAACTTCGGATATTATTCTGTAAATAAAGAGGTAAATTAAAGCGAAACGCCTCAAGAAGCCGTGGTTTACAGTGAATTTATAACAGCTAGGGGGCGCTGTTAGGCTCAGAGTCGCTAAAAGCCGTCCTTCCGCCGGAAAAACTAGTCCCTGACTGTTAACAACTTCGGATATTATTCTGTAAATAAAGAGGTAAATTAAAGCCTCAAGAAACCGTGGTTTACAGTGAATTTATAACAGCTGGGGGCGCTGTTAGGCACAAAGCGGAGCAGAGTCGCTAAAAGCCGTCCTTCCGCCGGAAAAACTAGTCCCTGACTGTTAACGTTAAAATAATAATGACATTAGATGGGGGTCTTTTTGAGTGAGTCAGTCAGTTGCGAACACTTTTAAACTAAGAAAAAAAATTAAACTTGTGAAGTACTTCAAGTACGTCAAATACTTTGACTTATGTTGTCAGTAGCCACTTACATGTACACTTTTTTGGCATTAAAATCACTCCGATTGAAAGATTCGGTGGACTGTTCACATGAGATGTTATCCAATCCGATATGGTGTTCACATGCGCCGGCGCGTTCAATCGGAGTGACTTCGTGACATTCGAACATTAGCTTATGTCCTGTTTGCCGCCCTTTATTCCCGTCAACATGGTTCCATTATTTCTTATGCATGCCATTTTTTTGTGAAGTGTTTCTCTTAATCAAGCAACAAGATGAATTTGTAGCATATTACTGCTGGGAAGAATGAGGAAAAGACGAGTGAAGGAAGCTGACCTTCTCAATACTACCCCTCCCTCCTACGGAAACCAAGTGTGGATGAAGATCCGAAGTAATGATATGCCGAGTTCCTTCGGAGTATTTAATAAATGTGTTGTTTTTGTTTTACTCCAGTTTGATTTTGCATTCCGACAACCCCCGACCTCTTGACGTGATGACGGTTTTTATATGGCAGAATTTTTATTTTGTTCGGTTTATAGAAAGGTTTATCCCACCCCTCTCAAACCGATTACAATTTCATTCGGTTTGGGCATTTTTTTTAGAATTGAGGTGTTTATATGGAGCATTTTCATTCGGATTGGATGACCACGCTCCATGTAAACGCACCTAGTGTGAGGGCACGGGAAAACCTAAGTTACAGTTAAAATCCTCCACATACAATTGACCCTTCGCAAACAGTTTGATTGACAGGCGATCTGACCAATCATAACCCAGAATCTGAACTTGGTGAACTTGATAAATTGTGTGTCCTCACGTCTTTCCGCGCTTGAAACAACATTCCTTCTGATGTTCATTCATGTTTATTTGAAGCTATAAATGAACTAGTATGAAGAGATGATCGCTTCACAAACTAGATGCTTTTTATTGTTTAAACTTCTCAAAAAAGTCTTTGCTAAGGGTCAATTAAATTTAATACCCTACCATTTTGGAGAGAAATGTAGTCGCACGCTGATCTGCCAGTCTTGGGTCTGTCATAAGGAGACTCTCCTCATGTTTGCATAAAGTTAATGACGAAACGCATCCTTATAAAAGTTCACAATGCTGTTGCAGATGAAATATAATGTGGATAACATAAAATAAATATTTTTTCGTCAAGATAGATGCTGATTATTAAATCACTCAGACCTCTTTATCTCAACCGCTCGGCCTCGCACATCCGCCATGTTTGTAGTTTTTTTATAACACTTTTTATTCGTATTTGTAGTTCTAGTCGAATCCCCGTCCACTGGGCAATATTAGCCGTTAGGGAGTGCACGGATCTGCACTTCGGATTGTAACCGGAAAAAGTCTTTGGAATACTAATTTCAACATACTACCATTTGAGACACACTCATTCTGATTTCGAATACTAATTCAGAACGGATAGTTTGCGAATTGGTCTTCAATGAACAATAGCGATGCGAACAAACATATGTTTACGTTGCTGAGGATGGTTGCTAAGGGGGTTGTGTAGTGATTCACGTTGGATGAAACGGTCACAGTCGTGTTTTTATCGTGAATAAAACATGGCTATTGACCAATCAGAATAAGGTCTGGAACTGACCGTTCGTAAATTTGTTTTTGCACAAACAAAGCACTCGCGTCGCTTCATAAAACTGAGGTTAAATTAGGTATGGATTACTTGAATGATGTCTTTACTACCTTTCTGGAGCTTGAAAGTGGACGTTTCTGTGAATGGAGGGACAGAAATCACTGATTTCATTAAAAATATCATCATTTGTGTTCCAAAAATAAACGAACGTTTTGCAACGGCATGAGGGTGAGTAATTAATGACATGATTTATATTTTTTTTAGGGGAACCATCCCTCGAAGATTCATTTTTAAGTGTACAAATACTTTTAGTGTAATTTACAGTATAAATATTTCTAGTTAGCACATTTCAGTAATAATGCATCAGCCACTCTGTGATTTCAAACAACAAGTCTCTCACCGGTACATACGATCATATCTAAAGCAAAGCAGTCAAACCAAATGCAGACATACAAAACAAAATGTCATTAATAAATAATAAAGATAATTCACTCTAGATATATCAGTATTGGTTTCAAAGTATGTTGACAGATCATTCATCTTGTGATGCGTCCTGCTGTAACTAGTCATATATACAACTAATAAAGAAGATAAAGGTAAAGAATAGAGAAAATGGGCACTTATGGAGAAGAGGAAAGGGCCACAGCTTACCATAGAAGCAGCAAGAAATCCACAGAACAGAGCATGACACACAAAGAAACAGAACATCACTTGAGATCAAATCAAACGTCACAAATACAAAGTTACTGACACAATGTCAGACCGTTACTACAGACGGCGCATGTTAAACAGAACGTTTCATGGCAAAGGAAAAAAAAAAAAGATGCAACAGTCTATATATTTACACTTCCCCATAAATCTTTCAGCACACTACAAAAATACTATTCACTTTCCTTTGGAAGAACACACTTGTCACAGAGCAGTCGTGGCTCAGAAATACAGTATTACCGCACACACAAAATGGTGTATGTTTAAAAAAATGCTGTACTTCCCACTCCATGGTTTGTCATATTTACATGTAAGGTTTGGTAGATACTGAACAGTGAATTACAATTGTTCTCTGACGTCCATAAAAATGGCGAAATCCGTGTAAACAGACGCTTCCCTGCAGTGGATGAGTTAATATCTCAAGTAAAATGGTGATATATGATTAAAATATGCCAGTTCAACATGATCTCATTAGTATCCGAAGGCATGTTTAGTACGTAAAATGAAGTGCGAACATGTTTATTTCCATACATCATTATACTAAAGGACAATATCAAGGTATAGAGGATATAAAATGCAAACCGAGATTTTTGTTTTTAAAAGAAATTATACTTTTATTCAACAAGTATGCATTAAATCCATCAATTTTCTATTTTAAACAACGCTGAAAAAATATTAACAATTGAGCATCTTTCTTGAGCTCCAAATAAGCATATCATAATGATTTCTGAAGGATCAAATTCAGGAATAAATCGACACAAAAAAAAAAAAAAACATGATTTTAAACTGTAATAGGATTTCTCAGTATTGCTGTTTTACTCTATTTTCGATTGAATAAATTCAGGTGAGCAGATATAAATCCTTAAAAGTCTTTCGCCGATTCGGACCAGACGAAAGATGCACATTTTAAAGGGTTTACACTTTATAATAAGCACATAAATGCCTACATATAACAATGAGATCAAACTGGACGGTAATGCGGAACTAAAACAGCTTAATTCTTACCGAAAATGGCGTTTCTGAATCAAAAGTTCACAATGATAACGGTGCCTCGAGATTAGGCTGTAATATTTGGCAGTTAGAGACTGTTGAAGTGTTCAAGCATCTTGTTGCAACCCCATTATTTAACTAACGTCTTTGTGTTTATGTGCCACAAATTGGACAAAACATCACCAAAATGGGATTTATTTGACCAACGCACTAGTTTTCTGACAATACATCGTTAAAAGCTACACAGAAACATGAAACTGTGAGTGACGGTAGACTGGAAACTACAGGGCAACACTTACTGTATTTGTGCTACACTTGTTATTAGGGCTGAGATCATAGACAGACAACGACAAAAATAAAACCACACATTTTTAGACCTTTTTTATGTTAGTGCTGAAAATGGCAAATTAAAATCTTTTACAGCTCAGTTATGTGATCACATATCCCACCTCCCCAATTCATGTAAACCTGCCGTGTTAACTAGAAAATTATTGTTTTATGAAATACAATGAAATGCCCCAAATAAAAACATAGCAGCCATTGTGAATAAATAGTAATGAAATAAACGTTGTGCCCAAATTCCATTTTCCAGATTCGTCAAAGGCTCAGTCCCGACACACTGAATTGCACAAACTCAAAAGTACTAATAAATATGTGAATCAGCAGATTAAAACTGAATGTATTCATTTGAAACAGAACGCAGTCCGGTCACATTAAAATATCACCTACACAATATAAGAGTGAAGTCAACATATTTCAGAGTTTACTTCTTTAATGTGATGCTGAACAGAATATTCAGACTTCATTTTATCAACCGGGAAAGGATTGGATTGGGGAAACGGCATATGCCGTACCATAAAATGCGAGTTTGTCGATTGCAGAACTTCTAAAACGCTACTGGCACCAACTTCTGAGGAGACTTTTTTGACTGGATCAAATTCAGAATTAAAGTACTTGTTCAAATCGATCATTATTTGCGGTTAAGGGTGTAACGGTACATGTGTTCTTCACGGTAAGAACGGTCACGGTTCGTGCATACAGTCAGATGACGAATATAGTCAGTCGCAGGTGATTCACACTCCGATCCAGAAGGGGGCGCGTGTGGTAATGCAATGCTGTTTGTTAACCGTCACAACAGGGAAAAAAAGCAGAAGAGACGATGCACCAACCCAAATCAAGAGTTCAGATGGCACAAAAGAGTCATTTTTTCACCGATTCATTTTTTTGACACGCTCCACAAACTTCACGAAAAGGAAACTGGGGCGGCAGAAAGCGGCATCCTGTTTGTTTTCTTTATTTTATAAAAAAAAGCACGTTTTTGTTTTTACTGCGAGTGTACACAAATAAAAATAGACCCTTACTGTTTCGAATGATGTCTTATTCTTATTTTTCCAATGTCATAATGAGACAATTGTGCCGATTTGACTCGTGGAACTCTCACTGGGACAGTCCATATGCGTGTCCTCGAATTGGGACGCCTCCGATGCTGCATAACTTCACAAGAGATGCTTTTTAGTTTTGTAGCTGATTGTGACTAAAAATACCTTTATTTTTTTAATCAACCTTACAAAAAAATATGAGCTATGCAAGAGTGCACTTTGTGTACTGCTTAGTGCTTTAATACACTATACGAGGACTGTACTGTACCAACCTCAGGGGACTAAATACCGCTATAGGTGGAACAAGCTCTAATTTGTACTACTGTCTGTTAATAATAAATGACAAGAAAGTTAGCATTGCTTTTTCCTGTTGTAACGAACTTGTATTGAACCGTGGCCCTAAAACAGACGTACATAATGTGACTTCTGTGTACCGTTACATCCCTATTTGCTATTATTGCCATAACCGTACGACATTAACTAAAATTAATCATTGCAATAACCATTGGAAAGAGTTTAGAAAGGCTGTATATTACCGGCAACAGTAGCCTCAACAATGCCACCACTGAAAAAAAAAAGTGTTGAAACAATTTTCCTTCAGAAATTCTTAGTAAATTGCACAATAAATTACAAAGAAAACAAGTAACGTTAAATTAAACAACATTTTGAAGAAGAAAGACTGAAATCTTTGTTTTCCACGGAGCCCCTAAAGGGGCATGGTGGTCTTGCAAATGTTTTGCATTACCCAAAGAAACTGCGTTCGCTCACAAAATCTTTTGAGCTCTTTGCGAAGTTTCTCGGTGGAATGCAAACGTTTTTTCGAGGGAACACAAAGTTTCTCTGTGGAACGCAAACGTTTTTTTGAGGGAACACAAACGTTTCTCGGTGGAACGCAAACGTTTTTGAGAGGGAACGCAAACGTTTCTCGGTGGAACGCAAATGTTTTTGAGAGGGAACGCAAAGTTTCTCGGTGGAACACAAACGTTTTTTCGAGGGAACACAAAGTTTCTTGGTGGAACGCAAACGTTTTTTCGAGGGAACGCAAAGTTTCTCGGCAGAACGCAAATGTTTTTGCAATGGGACGCAAACGTTTTTGCAAGAGAGCGCAAACTTTCTCAATAGAACATAAACGTTTTTGTGAGGGAACACAAAGTTTCTCGAGGGAACGCAAACGTTTTTGTGAGAGAACGCAAAGTTTCTCTATAGAACGCAAACGTTTTTGTGAGAGAACGCAAAGTTTCTCTATAGAACGCAAACGTTTTTGAGAGGGAACGCAAACGTTTCTCGGTGGAACGCAAACGTTTTTGAGAGGGAACGCAAAGTTTCTCGGCAGAACGCAAATGTTTTTGAGAGGGAACGCAAAGTTTCTTGGTGGAACGCAAACGTTTTTTCGAAGGAACGCAAAGTTTCTCGGTGGAACACAAACGTTTTTTCGAGGGAACACAAAGTTTCTCGGTGGAAAGCAAACGTTTTTCGAGGGAACGCAAAGTTTCTCGGCAGAACGCAAATGTTTTTGCAATGGGACGCAAACGTTTTTGCAAGAGAGCGCAAACTTTCTCAATAGAACATAAACGTTTTTGTGAGGGAACACAAAGTTTCTCGAGGGAACGCAAACGTTTTTGCGAGAGAACGCAAAGTTTCTCAAGGGAACACAAACATTTTTGCAAGAGAACGCAAAGTTTCTCGATAGAACACAAACGTTTTTGCGAGAGAACGCAAAGTTTCTCAAGGGAACACAAATATTTTTGCAAGAGAACGCAAAGTTTCTCGATAGAAAGCAAACGTTTTTGCGAGAGAACGCAAAGTTTCTCAATAGAACACATACGTTTTTGAGTGGGAACGCAAAGTTTCTTGGGGCAACGCAAAGTTTCTCGGGGGAACGCAAAGTTTCTCGGGGGAACGCAAACGTTTTTGCGAGAGAACGCAAAGTTTCTGAAGGGAACACAAACATTTTTGCAAGAGAACGCAAAGTTTCTCGATAGAACGCAAACGTTTTTGCGAGAGAACGCAAAGTTTCTCGATAGAACACATACGTTTTTGAGTGGGAACGCAAAGTTTCTTGGGGGAAGGCAAAGTTTCTCGGGGGAACGTTAACGTATTTGCGAGAGAACGCAAAGTTTCTCGATAGAACACAAACGTTTTTGCGAGGGAACTCTAAGTGTCTCGGAGGAACGCAACACATTTACGAAAGAATGCAAAAGCGTTGACAAATAACTTTTCCTCTATCTCATACTTTTTCCCCATTCACCATGTCCCTTTAGTGGCTCTGTAGTTTCTTTAAAAAATGGTTAAATCATTTTGACGTCAGCCAAAAATGAAGGTTATTTCAGTGGTGGAAGTTCAAGTTATACATTGTGAACAAATTTAAACATTTTGTTCTTTGGAAAAAAACGAACATTAATGAAGTAAATAGGGTCAATTTCATGTTGACCTTAATGTGTTGATAACATACTGACCAACTCTGCTTATGTCTTTCAACCAATAAGAAGAGAAAAGTAACAGATAAAAATTCCCGAAGGAGACTTAAAGTTCCCACTTAATTCAGGTACCGATAAAGCAAATGAATGTAAACACCCTGTGAACCATTCAGTGCCGTTCTTCCTGATAATGAATTCTCCGAATCTCTCAACGGGTGAGTTCACCGCTCGCCAAAAGTGACGTTCACTCACCATTACTGTATTGTATTCTCAATATGAACACCCTCTCAGTGCCTTTATCAGCCGTTTCTTCAACTCATTGTGCTGATGAACTGTTCATAATTTCACAATCCTCTCAGGTCTAACAGTGGTCTTCCTAGTAGGGTAGCAGTTTTGGTGGTATGAAGGATTTGCTCGAAAAAGTGCAAATGTTCCAGTCAGGAAAATATAAAATTCAAGTGCATATTCGCTCCTATAATCTTTTAAATACACTTCTTTCCATTCAGAATGAAATTAAGGACCTTTGAGAGAGGCTGGAATCTCACCAAGTTAATGACGTTACTAGATCTAACGATGTGCCGTCCTGAAACACTTTAAAATACCTGTAGAGGAGAAAAACAACGTTCCTGGGTGACTGGCGAGGTCTTTGGAGATGGATCGGGTTTGGATGGGTTGCGTTGACCTTCTCCCCACAGTTTTATGCCATATTTTATGTGGCGTAATGTCAGCTCAGAGCTTGGATTAGTTCTAGTCCCACCAGAGGATCAAGGAAAGACATTTAAGGTGCTGGTAGAAGAACCAGGCTCCACAGAGACCTGGACGTTAGACCACAGTGTTCCTCTGCCGGTATGGAGGAGGAGGCAGGACTGTTCCTGGCTTCATTCCAGACAGATATTCAGGGTTTTCAGCCACGGGAGGCTGTATGCGGCCGTTCTGCTTGTGAAGGAACTTGTTATTGCAGACCACCGAGGAGTCTTGGGAGTTCTCCTTGGGCGGAAGGCTGTGCTGCCAATACTCGGGATTGTCAAAGCTATTCTTGAACATCTTGTCCACTAATGCGGTCCCAATCTGGCTGCCTGGTTGCACCGGGTGACCCGGTAGTTTACCTACCAATGCGGACTTTGCCAAATGAAACTGTTGTGGGGAACGATTCGATTGGCTTGGGTGTCCCGCTTGGACTTGATGGCTCACAAGACAGATCTGGCCCACTGGTGCTTGCGATTTGCCGCCGTGATCATGAACCGACTGAACCGAATGGGTGAGTTGATCATTTTGGCTCATCGGTCCAGGGTGAACCAGCTGAACCGGTGGTATGGCGAAGTGAACGTGCGGTCCGTGGCTGTGATGATGGGATTTGGCCATTTGTGTGATGTGGGGAACGTGGGAGACTGGAGAGTGGGCGGCTGTGGTCACCTGCAATGGGATGGAGACTTTTACGTTTACGTTTTTCCGTAACATATCCTGGTTGGCGTCGCTGGTGTTGTTGAATGCGTTGAGGTAAAGGGGCTCATTGATGTATTCATCTTCACACTTGGGCTTTCCGTCAGGGGTGCTGTGGTAACCTGGGTTGTCTAGCGCGTGAACGTCTTTATTTTTACGCCTTGTTACGAAAGGATTCTCCTCAACGGGATTCAGATGATCTACAAAGATGACAGACAATGAAACATTATGCTTTATGATACACATTTTATACACGACTCTTTAAACAGGAAAACGTATGGAATTGCTAATAAGCGCTCCTTTAGAAGTATTTTTACTTTGTTACTGTACATTTTTCCAGTATCTGGAGTGTTTTTGTTTTGAGAAACTTTTGCTTCACTACATTCCGAAGCATAATATCATACTTTTTACTACACTACATTTTCAGAAGTAAAACCGGAAAAGTGTACTGAAAACTTTTACTGGATTAATATTATTACTACTGTACTTTTACTCAAGTACTTGATTTGTGTAACTTCGCCCACCACTGCCTTTAAAGGAACATTTCACCTCGGAAGTTGAAACGTTTATGCACCCTAATATCATTTCTTCAGTGAAACAGCAATTTTTTAATAACATCTTGGCCGCTCAAATGTGATTGAGGACTGGGGCTGTCAAGCTCCAAAAATCAATAAAGTCACCCTAAAATTTCATAAAAATGTAATATTGCAAGTTTTCTGAACCGATCTGTTCTGTTGAAACTCAGTGATCACTGATTATATAAAATGTGCATATATACAGCTAAACAAGAAGAAAAAGATATATATAAAAAAATAAAACTACAGTAAAATACTAAAGATAAAACTGAATTAAAATACAACTTTGAAACGAAGACACACGCAATAAATGACTTTTTGAACGTACTTGTGGAGATCTTGTCCTTCATAGGGGACATATACCCATCCTCATCCGTATCGTCCCTCTGTCCTTTCTCTCCCAGCAGGACGGTCGGGTCTGCGCTGTAGCGCTGGCCGCTGCTGTCCTCTGCGGAGCGAGCTGAGGCCTGTTTCTTCAAGCTTCCGTTACAGTGCGGATCCACCGCTGGGTCCAGACCTGCTCTTTGAATCAGTCCTGCCGGCCCACTTCCTGTAGCAACTGCCTCGAGAGGTCGGGACCCTGCTACCGCTTCAGGACACAGACTTCCATCATGATACCCAAACTGGTTCTGATCACAGGAGGAACATAAATTAACTTGAGGAAAGAAGATGCTGAGATTAGAGAAGTATGAACATGAATGTTGCGTCGGGAACTTTGCAATTGCAAAGCCCCGCCCCCTTTAGTGACTGTTGCTCTCATGCCACACATCATGTTCTCACGCAGTGGAAAATACATCGAGGAGCAAAGAGACACTGACAATGTATGAAACAGTTTCATGTTTAATATATCGTAAAACAATAAATAGCGTCTAGTGTGTCTTTAATGTGTGGTGACAGATCGCTGTAGCTCCTCGTGAAGCGATCATCTCTTCATACTAGTTCATTTATAGCATCAAATAAACATGAACGAACATCGGAAGGAATGTTGGAACTTTAATCTACTTACTCCCCTGACTGCTTTGTCAGAAAAAATGGCGGATTATGATCGGTCAGATCGCCTGTCAATCAAACTGCCGGCGAAAAAGTGTTTTTTTTCCAAATGTTTTTTCTTTGCTCTTCTTGATTTTCACAAGTTTTGGCTCCACTGTATTGACCATATATTTTAGATTGGGCACTTTGGGAAAGATACACTTTCTGAACTACAGCAAAGCTCAAGTTTAAAGAGGTAAAGTTTAATTATTGTATGAGGCAGGAAGTTTGCTTGTTCCTTTCATCACTCAGGTGAAGTGAAATGTTGTGCCCATCTTGGCAATGGAGAGAATCTATTCAAACAGTAATAATGAAAGCGGGCTGCAGCGGCACTGCTCTATATAACGCTCAGTGCCGATGTGACTCCGCGTTTCCCACTGAACATACATGATCATCGGCAGATTACAGAGCTGAACATACACTCCTGTTCAAAAGTTTGGGGGGAGAATGTTTTTTTTTTGGAAGACGGTAAGAAAGTAATACTTTTATTCAGCAAGGATGCATTAAATTGAACAAAAATTATAGTATTTATTTTTATATTATTACAGATTTCAAAAGAAATGCAGTTTTTTTTTTTTACTTTCTATTCATCAAGGAATCCTGAACAAAATGCATCACGGTTTATACAAAAATATTTACCGTTTTTGAGCAGCAAATCAGCATATTTGAATGATTTGAAGAGAAAACAGTTATTTTAAATGGCAATATTTCACAATATTACTGTATTTTGATCAAATAAATGCATTTATTTTAAAAAACAAGACCCGACATATTTTATTAATAGTATTTTGATTCCTGCTGTGAAGTGGTACAACACTCACTTGATTTGAATCTACATGTGGGTGGGGCATATGGGAAGTGGGAGGAGCATTCAAGGAATGAGGAACCAGGTACTCTTCGGCGTCCATCAGGTCATCCAGCTCCTCCTCATCTAGAAGACTCTGGAAGAACTTACTGTGGTTGGGGCTGGGCAGCTTCATGCGATCGTCCCCCTGAGAGGACGACACACGGTGTTACGCAATGAGGTTCAGGATCAGAAAACATCTCAAACAGAGAAGTTAAGCGATCCTCACCTGTATGACGAGGTATCTCTGAGGGTCTCGAGCCATGCGGCTGAACTCTGCAGCGAGTTCTTTAAACCGAGGCCGACTATCAGCATCAATCATCCAGCCTGGAGGTGAAGACAGAGCAACAGTGTGTCATAAATACACAATGAAATTCAACTTCTCCTTCATTATATACACTCACCTAAAGGATTATTAGGAAGACCTGTTCAATTTCTCATTAATGCAATTATCTAATCAACCAATCACATGGCGGTTGCTTCAATGCATTTAGGGCTGTGGTCCTGGTCAAGACAATCTCCTGTACTCCAAACTGAATGTCAGAATGGGAAAGAAAGGTGATTTAAGCAATTTTGAGCGTGGCATGGTTGTTGGTGCCAGACGGGCCGGTCTGAGTATTTCTCAGTCTGCTCAGTTACTGGGATTTTCACGCACAACCATTTCTAGGGTTTACAAAGAATGGTGTGAAAAGGGAAAAACATCCAGTATGCGGCAGTCCTGTGGGCGAAAATGCCTTGTTGATGGTCAGAGGAGAATGGGCCTCAAGCTGATTGAAGAGCAACTTTGACTGAAATAACCACTCGTGACAAGCGAGGTCTGCAGCAAAGCATTTGTGAAGCCACAACACGCACAACCTTGAGGCGGATGGGCTCCAACAGCAGAAGAGCCCACCGGGTACCACTCATCTCCACTACAAATAGGAAAAAGAGGCTACAATTTGCTAGAGCGCAGCAAAATTGGACAGTTGAAGGCTGGAAAAATGTTGCCTGGTCTGATGAGTCTCGATTTCTGTTGAGACATTCAGATGGTAGAGTCAGAATTTGGCGTAAACAGAATGAGAACATGGATCCATCATGGCACTGTGCAGGCTGGTGGTGGTGGTGTAATGGTGTGGGGTGTTTTCTTGGCACACTTTAGGCCCTTTAGTGGCAACTTGTTTCTGACCATGTCCATCCCTTCATGACCACCATGAACCCATCCTCTGATGGCTACTTCCAGCAGGATAATGCACCATGTCACAAAGCTTGAACATGACAATGAGTTCACTGTACTAAAATGGCCCCCACAGTCACCAGATCTCAATCCAATAGAGCATCTTTGGGATGTGGTGGAGCGGGAGCTTCGTGCCCTGGATGTGCATCCCACAAATCTCCATCAACTGCAAGGTGCTCTCCTATCAATATGGGCCAACATTTCTAAAGAATGCTTTCAGCACCTTGTTGAATCAATGCCACGTAGAATTAAGGCAGTTCTGAAGGCGAAAGGGGGTCAAACACAGAATTAGTGTGGTGTTCCTAATAATCCTTTAGGTGATTGTATGTGTCAGTGTGATTTTATGGAGTTTACATTTTCACATTACAAATACAATAAATCCATTACCAATATTCTTACATGCACTTTATAAATTTATCGGGTTTGGCATTTGCTTGAAATTTCCCAACCATTCTGACACAAATGGAAAGCACTAAATGCAGGAATATAATTGTTATGTTGAATCATATCATAAACGGCGGCTTCCAGTCAGATCTGATTACAACAAATAGATCTAATCTCTGTCTTTTTTCACTTCTTTGTGGAATTGACTGTGCAGAAACAAATTGAGTGCGAGCAAATAGAGAGAGCTGGATTAAATAGTGACGGCAGACACACGATTTAGCTTTTTATATTGTACCTTTTTAGTAAAAATGGAAAAACATAACCGTGTCAATGGCGTCATATCCACGTTATGCTTGGTTTACGGTATTATATTTTGCAGAAACCATGGAAACACCAAAGACTTAAATATATTAAATGCTTTGATAGAAAAGGGAACGTCTTTTTTGATACATTATAGACAGAAAAATAATTATTGCAATATAGCTCCACACATTCAGTCTTATTGTTTAAATCTAATTTTCTTGATTTTTTGCGAGTACCATGCTTTGAAAAACACTATTATCGTCATGCAATACGTTTTAAAATTTATTGCATGCCATTTATCAACACAAGCCGTCCATATTCAACACACTCAAATGTGTCTAATCTGATAAACAGAGCCGCGTTTCCTCAAACTCGTGACCGGAGAAGCGGCGGCGGCGACTGTGTCATAATAAAAGTCCCGCTGCTCTCGTCTCTCATTATCAATCGTCTCGTTCGGCTCCACAACACTCGCTCCTGCTCTGCTTAATAATCATCCGTGAACATGATTTCTGCCCGAGTCCCGTCCCGATTCTTTTCCACCGGCTGTGAGGTGAAGACCGCACGTCCCAAGATTCCTCGCTCAAGCTCGGCGTCATCAAGCTACGCCTTTGTTTTGAAAAGGCGCTAAAACTACATAGTGACACACCTTTAAAGTGTGTCATTTCTAACATGGTTAGAGGTTTTTGAAACACTTCTTCCATCTAGCGTTGGTCAATAAAATAGAAATCATTCTAATATGAGCAGATTATAAAGTCTCAGAACATGACTCACATTTCACCATCACCATGTAGACGTCTATGGTGCAGATGGGCGGCTGGGGCAAACGCTCGCCCTTCTCCAGGATGTCTGGAATCTCACGCGTGGGAATCCCATCGTAGGGCTTTCCTCCAAACGTCATCAGCTCCCAGATAGTCACGCCTGAATGAGTGTGAAACACAAAGTCTCATAATCTCCGAAGCACACGTGATGGTCATGGAGTTATAGGAAACCTACAAAGAATGTGTTGTTTTCAGCTATATTTAACTTTCTTCATCTTACAGAAAGCAGTATCCCAACTTGGGATATGGGAACTATGAATGGAACTATTAGCTGTTTTACAAAAACTCCCAACTCCTGTGCTAATTTTCAGTTACTCCAAATTTTTGCTGACAGTATTTTCTAATGCTAAAAATGCCTCTGGAGCTCCTGGAGTTTTGTTACAATGAAATTAATTTCATATTTTGTATTTTTAGGAGATTTCATGGTACTACGTTATATTTATGCAGTATTTATAATCCATTTATTACCTGAAAATAAATAAATATCATATATCTTGAATGTTTTGAAGCACAGGCTTCTGTTGGCATTCTTTAAAAAGTTTTAGAAGTTTAAGTTATATTTTTTATTAAAATATATGTTTTCCAAAACTTCAAGAAAATCAAAGCCATAATTCTAAACAAGTTGAGTTTCAAATTGGAGGTTGATATCTCAAAAAATGAGCTTTCGGTAAGATCTGATCTGGACGCAGTACTAAATATTTCCACTAGGGGAAATCTGTTTTCCATTCATTTCCAACGCGGTCGTTTTTTAACTGTGAGAGGACACTTTAACCTTTATGAACCATGCCCATGATTTATTTATTTATTTATTTATTTTTCATACAACAAGTGCAAAAACTTTTATCGATTTTCGTACCATTCCGATGAAGTAGAACATCCTTAAAAAAATGATTTTTCAATCGAAATTAAGTCAATATTAAATAAATAGCATTGTATAAATCAATAAACAAATAATGAGATAAATAAATAAAACTATTATTCAATAATACATAATACATAACATAATAATAATTGAGCATAATAATAATTTAGAGCGCTCATTTAAAACAAATAATAATAAATAAAACAATAAATAAAAATAAATTATTAATTCAATTTTAATATAAATATTTAATATTACATATAATAATAATTATTATTATTATTAATAATAATTTTTAGTAATTTAATTAGAAATAACCCAGCTCACCGTAGCTCCATATGTCGCTCTGGTGTGTGAACTTCCTGTAGTGAATGCACTCCAACGCCATCCACTTGATGGGCATCTGAGTTCAGGAACAACTGTTTTACATTTTAGCTCATGCAAGGAGCATTTTCATATCAATATGGCAATTCAGATCATTTTGATTAAAGCAAACATAATAATGTAAAATACCTGGCAACACTTTAGAATAAAGTTTCGTTTGTAACAATGAAAAATACTTTATTAATCTTTGTGTATTATTATAATAAAAGTCATATTTGTTACATTGCTCTTGTGAACTAATGCATTAACTAAGACTTTATTGTAAAGTGTGACCAAATAAGGCATGGAATGCATCAACGTTAAACGAGAGGCGTCAACAAACTCCTTTAAAACTGCAGGCAAACACAAATTAATACTGCTGATTTTTCCATAAATCATCTCTAGAGCTTTTACTTCGTCGTGCGTTTTGATGTAAAGAATTTCATTATGATGTTTCAAACGCTGACCTTGCCTCCGTCCGCGCTGTACTCCTTTTCATCTATTTCCAGCAGTCGAGCAAGTCCAAAATCAGTGATCTTGATGTGGTTTGGGGATTTTACGAGGACGTTACGAGCCGCGAGGTCCCTGTGCACCAGCCGCCTCTCCTCCAGGTACATCATACCCTGCCGAATCGATTCAACAATTATCATTTCAATCAACCTTCCTCTCGTATGGACCACAAACGCATCGGAGGCCTGTCAAATTAGATTCGCTTCCTAAAGATAGACTGTAAATTAGCGGGACATCTAATCAAAATGTAATAGCATCTCCTTAGTTCTCTTTACCCATGTTCACTTCCATTTTGCTGCTTTGGGTCACTGTGCATTAATAGTGCCTCGACAGAAGTTTGCCTATGATTTATGGCTTTATGTTAATCTTCAATTAAAATGCAACTTCCTGGCCTTTGGGAGGAGAGGAGCTGCTAAAACTCTCAAAATCGCTGAGGAAATGGACCTGTGGGCTTTTTCTGCTGAATGGAGGCATGATGGTTGAGGATGACGCTTAAGTGAAGCAGATGCTTGTAAGACAAAATACTGGCCACTGGAAACAAACAGTCCTTAAACAGCCATGAGTTCTGCGGTGCGATTACCAATTTTCTGCATAATTAAACAATGATAAATCCTGCCAACACCGACAAATGAAACGTAGCAAGAAACACAAAAATACACGCTTTCCCACTAAATTAAACCACTATTTTTTTTTTTTTTTTTTTAAAACACATTATTTTGGATCCATTAAATCAATCAAAAGTGACGGTTAACTTTTACGTTGTTACAAAAACAATCTATTTAAAATAAATGAAGAGAGAAGCTCTTTTGAACGTTCTATTCATCAAAGAATCCTGAAAAAAAAAATGTGTTTCAGTTTTCACAAAAATAGTTTAAATCATATTAAAACAGAAAAGAGTTATTTAAATGCAAATGACCCAAACTTTTGAACAGTGTAATTTGACCAAAAAACATTTATTTATATACAAATATATATACTGTATATGTATATAAAGAATTTTTTTTGGTCAAATTTTATATATATATATTTGGATATGCATTTAAAAAAATGCAAATAAAAAAGTTAAATTTATCTAATGCTTCTTTTGTGTGCATATTTTTAAGTAAATTCACATATAGAATTAAGTAAAATCTACTTAACTAAGTTAAGTGGCATTAACAAAACCCAAAAAAAGTAACTGTAACTTGACCAGTTAAAGAGTAATTTCTACTTAGTTGAAGTTGACTTTGCATTGCAATGCTCTGTTTCATATGGAAGTTTGTTTCCGCCAATAAATAAAATTTTTTTTTTATCTCACAATTCTGACTTTTTTCTCAGAATTGCACGATATATAAAGTCAGAATTGCGTGATACGGTCAAAACTTAGTCAAAAAGTCAAAATTCAGACTTTATTTAGTCAGAATTGTGTTTGTATATGTAAGTGATCCACTGGAGGCGAGTTGTTTTTAAGAACCCAAGTGCAGTTTATTCAAAAATCCATAAAACATGAAACCGAGTCCTTACAGGAAACATGAAGTCTACGCATGGCTTGACAAAAACCAAAGAACAAACTTGAGCTCACCACGTGTTACAGGGACATAAGTCCATCGACCAGGTACAATGGAAACATGAGGGTTAAATAGACAGAGTAATGACAAATGATGAACACCTGTGAACAATGATTAAACTCAAGAACCAATCAAAACAAGACACAACACAGGGGAATCACATGACACGGAGCACATGGCAGGATCACATGACAAACAGGGGAATCACATGACATGACAGCAGGAGCACATGGAAAACAAACAAGACACATGACAATGACAAAGACTAGAAACATGAACATGAAACATGAACAAAACCAAAACTAGACTTTACAATATATCGCAATTCTGACTTTATAACTTGCAATTGTGAGTTTAAATCTCGCAATTAGAACAAACAAAGTCAGAATGTGAGATAAAAAGTTTTTTTCTATTTAGTGGCGGAAAAATGATTTCGCGACACGTTTTACTCAAACACTGTAACACTGAATTAAGCCATGCTTTTGAAGTGTATGCATTTAAGTGAATAATACAGTAGATTACTGTATTACTAAGTACTGTGGCGCCCACCCGAACACAGAGACACGAAATACAATAACGGCAACATTCATTTTTGAGTATAAATGTATCATTTTGAGTAGAAAACGAACTCCAGATGTCACAAAACAGCAAGTTACTAAACCTATAACAACAAAAGCAATGATTAAACGTATTAATTATTCAATTTATTATGCATGATGGGAACACCGGTATCAGAAAGTTACTTTGCTTTAATTTATGCAAGCATAAATTAAGTACTAATATAGAATTTACTCCGTTTAAAAAAAAAAAAAAAAATTTTTTATATTTTTTTATATTTTTTTAGATATAGTATATACGAACTCCATTCGCTACTGACAATAAAAAGTAATAATGAAAAATTATAAATTTGAAAAACAATGCAATTATTATGTGAATATTCAATTTCACAGCACCACACAGGCAGGAGCAAACCATTTTCATTCATCTCAATGATAGTTGCAGAAATCAGATCCATAACGGTGCATTTGCTGCATCTACCAACCAGACGAACGCTTTGACTCTCGGTGACACGACACTTGCTGATTTATTCTTCCAGAGGCAGCGATCATCGCCGCTCAGAGCTACTTATACAGCTGTCTGGGAATTTATGTGAACATGCATGAATCAGACAAGAGCTGAGTCAAGAACACTGTGTTAAAACACATTTTCTCAGTGATACAGTGAGACACTGACCCATCCATCACGCAGCAGCACTGCACACACTACTCTCTCTCTCTCTCTCTCTCTCTCTCAAAGTGCACACAAGAGGAAGTGCAACATACAATACAGAATAGCTCGAGCGAGCCATTATAGCTCAGATTCACTTGCTTTGCCATTTGATCCAATGTTTTGAACATCGACAATAATCAGAAATGTTTCTTGAGCATCAAATCGTCATCGAATGATTTCTGAAAGATCATGTGACACTGAAGACTGGGGTAACGATGCTGAAAATTCATCTTTGAGCACTGGAATAAAGTATTTTTGAAAGTTTTTTCTCATAAAAATAGAAGTTTAGTCCGATGTGGCTCGCAGATAATAAACATTCACGATCACAAAGACCCGCGATGCCACGTGAATGTGGTCGTGATAGAGATGAGAATCAAAACCAAACAGATCTGTTAGTGTTTGAGTCGTACAGGCTCCGCCCTCTTCTGGATAAGGGGGCGGGGAGCAGCAGCAGCAGCTCATTTGCATTTAAAGACACGTGCACGAAAACAGCATGTTTTTCCTTCCAATCAAAAATGGGTATTTACAAAATGGTGTGATAAATGGTTCTTTTTAAGAAACACCTGAGACTTGTCAAAAGGGGACCTTTAATGTAAATTCACCCTGATATTTACAAGTTACTTCAAAATCAAAGTAAGTCTGACCAAAAAAACAAACAAACAAACAGTACTCTTTAAGAAAAGTTTGTGCCGTTTTATCCGTTGAGGATGCATGAGCAGCCTTTTGTTAGAGCTATTGATTTAGCATTGGAAAAAAAGATCTTTAGCAAATGCAAACCTGCTTTTGTCAGCAAAAATACTACAAAAAAAAAAAAAAGAACTGTATCCAAACTAAAGCATCCAATGCTGCAATCTTGATTCTTCCAATTTGATTCCTCATTCTGAGATCAAGAAAGCTGGATCTAGTGGAATTAGCATTCAAACGACAAGCTTTACTGCTGCCGGCCTTTAATGTTCCTTTCCATACACAAGCTCTCTATCCCACCAAAGAGATGGGCTAGGCAGTGAGAAGCAGCCCTTTGTGTGTTCAGTTTGACTGAAGTCAGATTAAAGCAAGAGCAAACCCCGTCAAAAGCTACAGGCGTTTAGTATTACAGGCTTCTTGCGGGCTAGCAGGTCCAAGCGTTGGCGTGACGCGCATGCAAGCAGGCCGGAGCATTCGAGTAGCGTCCCTAACCTCTGTTCTCTTGTTTTTACATCTGCGCTACTAGAGGTTAAAGTTTCTCTGAACAGAAAGAGAAGAGGCTCCCGCAGTGCCCTATTACAACACTTTCTAACCCCTGGCTTGGGAAATAACAAATATTATATGCGCATGACCACCGGGGCTTAATTAAAATCAGAGAGAGAAAGCTGAATCTATAATAAAAAAAAAAAAAGAAAAGAGAAAAATGGCAGAGGAGTGTTTGAATGAAAGATCACGTCGAAAAACACACGCTGGAAGACGGTTTGAGGTCAGAGGTCAAGGTTGCAGTTGTGCACATTCAAACTAAAAATGCATTGATCTTTACTTTTGATCGTTTGAAAATGACATCTTTAAGTAGCTACTTAAAAACAAAACAAAGAAATGTATCACTTTTGACTTTTTTATATCTCAGAGCTGCAATTCTAGTACAGGCACATGATAAATCTCCATTTTGTGATTAGAGGAGTCAATGTTGACCCGCTATGCACATCGTTCCCAACATTAGCCATTAGACCAGGGGTGGCCACAATCCTGCAGAGTTTAGCTCCAACCCTGATAAAAACTCACCTTCCTGTAGCTTTCTAGTAACCCTTAAGACCTTGATTAGCTTGTTCAGGTGTGTTTGATTAGGGTTGGAGCAAAAATTTGCAGGATTGTGGCTCTCCAGGACCGACGTTGGCCACCCCTGCATTAGACAATTGACTCTTTATTTGACCAGACTGCCAAGAGTTAACCAAGACATTTTTATATAAGGTGTAAAAATGCAATGTTACTTTTATTTTGTTTCTGAGATGATATATTTGGATGTCAATTAAACACGCAACATAAAAAAGGTCATGTGACCATGTAGCATACTACCAGCATAATGCATTTGGCTTAGAAAATTGTAGGGGTGTCGATTTAACGCATTCGTTTAATTAATTAGTTAGGTAAAACAAAAAAATATCCTGCCCCAGACTGTACGTCGGTCATCTTACATTTCATAAAGGTGACGGAGGCTATAGATTGTAGTTAGAATGACCCTAAAATTCAAGATATCAGGCCAAAAATGCTCCTGTATGTGGTTTTGTCTCATGTTTATATCATAAGATATAGTTTATAAATGTAGAAATATCACACGAGTAACAAGCGGAATATCACACGAGTGCAAATGTGATACTGATATTTTAAACACAATATTGTCTTTTTTTTCAACAAAGATAATACCTATAAAGTCAGAGCAGAACTTTTGTAAAACTCTGAGTCACACAGCAGTGTTTCGTTTCTGAATGAATACACGTTTTCAACCAATCGGGTGAATGATTCAATGACTCATTCATAAAGAGAGCCATTTACGTAATTCCTGTTCGAATCATTGGTTTGAATGAAAAAAAAAAAGACATTTACCGCCACATATTGGCAGTTTTAGTTTCTTATTTATATACCACATAACCTCTGATTATTTATTAGTCATGATTATTTAATTATGCATTGAAAAAAATGGCATTTGGAAGACAGCGTTACTAAAGAACACAACCTGAACTAATCAAGTAACAGAGCACACAATATGGCTACACATATTTGCTACTGATTAATGCATACATTAAAAGATCAATGTATGCATCTTTCAGTCCTTTATTATGTTGTTTGAACTCTTTTGAACATTTTGCATGCAATCTAGTTGAAATATATCACTGCATGGCAAGGGGGATTCATATTCAAAAACTCCCTTTCGCCTTACATGCAGAACAATGTTAGTTTCCTTGTTGTGTTACGGAGGAGGAGGATAACAGGACTACATACTGTCTGAAAAGCTGTAGTGCGTGGGCAGCACAGGAGGTTCATGAGACAACATGGTATAATTTGTGATAAATACACAGGAGCCATTTCCATCATACACTGGTGGAACAAAGACAATGAATACTAACTGCATCACAGTGCAAGACGAAAACCATTTGTCTTTTATAAGTCTCAGACTGCTGAAAGTTTGCAGCTAGCTGGCGAAAGAAGATGTGTAAACATCATTCGTTATTTATGAAAACTCAAGACTTAACTTGCTGCTGTTTGATTCATACACGATCAATCCATTTTTCAAGCATCAACAACTCCTTATAACCTTCATTCGTACACCCTTTCTACAACGGTGCAAGCATGCTCCTCTCTCAACTTCAGTGTTCAGAGATTCTCGACCTTTCTGACTCCAAGGTCCCCCCTATTGTCTGAGACAATATTTAAAGGCCTTTGTGGCAAGCAGGGTGAGGCCGAGGGCCGTGGGAACGGAGTGAGGCAGCAGGCGCGAGTGCTAATCAGCATCACCTACGCGCCACACTGGTCTCGTGTCCCACAGAGGAGCTCAGGAAGGATATGGGGGTAGTCGTGGCCTAGTGGTGAGGGAGTCTGGCTTGTAATCTGAAGGTTGCTGGTTCGATTCCCACGCCGGCAGGTGTTGAAAGTGGGGATTGTGAATGAACAGCACTCTCTCCACCTTCGATACCATGACTAAGGTGCTCTTGAGCAAGTCACCTAACCCCTTGTAAGTCGCCTTGGATAAAAGCGTCTGCTAAATGAAGGATAGGAAGGAGCTTCTTCCCTGAACTCAAACTTTCTTAGTGTTGCTACAACAACACAGCCCTCACCATCGAGCAGAGTGTGCCGCCGTGGAGGTGCGGTCACTCCAGTGAGGGGGGACGGATGAACTCGCTGCCATCCGCCTGAGCAGTCCGAGAGGGGACGGAAGAGTCACCACTGTTTGCCTGAGGCTGGAGCCTACTGTCATCCACCATGATAGGAGACTGCCAGGTAACAGGAGTCAGAGGGCTGTCCACCGAGGGGTTTATCCAGCTGGTGGAGGACTGAAGGAATTTTTTTGACCTTTTCCCTCTCTCCCTTCTATCCCTCCTCATTTTTCCATCTCCATTTATCTCCCCTCCTCTGTCCTCGTGGGTGTCCCCCGGCCTGCGAAGGGCGATGGGGGTATGTGGTAAGCAGGTTGGGCGTCAAGAGCCCTGGGAAATGAGCCGAGTCTCACGAAGGAGGACTCGTAGGGCTGTCCACCTAGGGGTAACCAGTGCCACCGACAGGCATCACGTAAGGGTTCACCCAGCTGGTGGGGGACCGGACCCAGATTGTTTTTTCCGTTTTCCTCTCTCTGTTCTATCCCTCCTTCCACCTACCATATTCCGTCTCCTTTTCTCTTGCCTCCTCTGTCCTTAGGGTCTCATGGATGTCCACCGGCCTCCAAAGGGCGATGCTAGCATGTGGCAAGCAAGGCGGGGCCGAGAGACATGGGAACTGAGCAAGTCCTGTGGTGCTAGTGTCGGACTCGATTCACACGGAGGAGTTTCCGAAGGATAAAAGGAGGAGTGACGGCAGTGAAGAGTGGACCAAGCCTGTTGTGTTTCTACTGACTATGCTGATATGTACCTCTGGTACAAAACAAATTAACCGAAAAAATATAATGTCAGCTCAATGTTGTTTTTTATTAAGATGTTAATATACCTAAATTATTACTAAAGATATACTGGGACCACACTGGGTGTTTGATGAGGCTCCCTGCAACCGGCTCCAGTAATTAATTAACATGAAAACAACATGAAAGACCAAGTAAGTCTAAATTTAACGTATTATAAAAAACTGAATGACAGTACACGTAAAAAATAGATACGCCTTGTTTAAAAAGTAAGAAAATGGACAAAATCTCAAAGTCAATGAGTTATGAAAGACAGACATGTTGACATAAAACTATTTATAGCTGGCTAAAGCCCAAGCAGTCCTGAGACTGAAATCAGATGACTGACTGGAAAAACATCCGCATTAAAATATTGGATGAAGATTTCTTCCTTTGCCCACATCTTCAAAAGCAAACATGACTAAATCATTCATGAGCACAGAGTCCCATCAGCTGCAGGCGGCTTGAATTAGCCTAGTTCACTCTAATCTGTGATAAGGACACCTCAGCTCTTTTCACAGTCAACCATCTTGAAATGAATGATCCAATCAGAGTTTCAATCCCCCAAATCCAAACTCCATACATCTATTAGTGCAGCGGATACCTTGCTGTAATTGGAGGGTTTCAGAGGCTCTCTGCATTTTCCAGAGTGATCAGCAGGCTGAAAGAAAGCGCTTATTCAGCGTGGATTAGGGATTGTTTGAGAGGTGATGGAAAAAGCTGAACGCTGGCTTTTAACGGCACATGCATTAAAAGGTGATTTTAAAAAAGAAGAAATAAACAGAAAGGCTCATTAACAAACAATGCATCCAAATTGAATTGAAGAGGTTTGGGACACTTGCTGCACCTCGATTGAGTGGCATTCGCTCAGACAGAAAACAACATATGCATTAAAGGATGCAGAGCCCTTCTTCACCACAGCATTTTGAGTCTGCCATAAAGATCATCGCATAACTCTATACTCACACGGTATCGAAAATGGTCTCATTTGACTTTATTTTGATGCTCCACTCTAGACATCCTACAGACTATAAGCAACTACACGTCAACTCAACCTGAACCCTGGAAGTCTACACTGTAAAAATTGTTACTTAAATTCAACTCAAAAAAATTACGGCAAAATTTTCCAACTACTTTTTGTAAGTTCAGTGAACTTCTTGGTATTTTGAGTTGGTAAAAATCAGTATTATGTATTTTACTGTATGCTAAAAAATGAAGTAGAGTCTACAAGATAAAGCAAAACATTTGAGTAGCATATTGACCAAATCATACTTATTTAATTAAGTAACATTTAAAATTTAAAAAATGTAATTAATTAATTTACTCTCATTAATTTAGACAAATTATTTATTCAATCCACTTGAAATAATTAGTTAGCATTGCCCTAACTTTAATAAATAAGGAAAGAGAGGTATTCGTTTGCAACGCTCTATAACAGCTGCCATAGACAAACAATTGGGTGCACTTTAATGTTAATGCAACACAACAATGATAATGTAAACATTTTAACATTAAAAAGGACAGAAACTTCTGACCATCTTTAAGTGCAGCGTAGAACACCTTCAAAGTGCAATGCCGTTGTATAAAGCCCTCAAAAACTCCAAAGAAATCCGAAACTGGTCCGGTACAGCCTAGGGTAGTCGTGGCCTTGTGGTGAGGGAGTCGGGCTTGTAATCTGAAGGTTGCAGGTTCGAATCCCATGCCGGCAGTAATTGAAAGTGGGGATTGTGAATGAACAGCACTCTCTCCACCACCTTCGACACCATGACTAAAGTGGCCTTGAGCAAGACACCAAACCCCTAATTGCTCCCCTTGTAAGTCGCTTTGGATAAAAGCATCTGCTAAATGACCGACAACGACCATTATTGATCACGTTGTCATGCAGCATGTGGGCGCCTGGGTGGGTCGTGACGTTTTGCTTTGGATATAAACACTTAAATAGAGAAACTGTAGAAGCAATTTATCGTGAAGTTCAGTCAAATCATTTTTTTGATAAGTTACACTTTTTACTTATGTAAAACTTAAGTGAATACAAAAAGAAAAGGGAATCAATTTATTGGAAGAAATATACTTTTTAAAATAAATTCCAACAGACAACACCCTTGAAGCGCTTTTTACAGTCTACTAATACTCGAATGAGAGTTAGTTGACATGTAGTTACAAAGTTACAGTTGAATGTCTAAAAATTTTTTTCCCCTCAGGAATTCTACAAGCAACATCAGAGATGAGTGAAACAGCTATGAAAGAGGAAACTTTGCAATGCCAGCGCTATATGGACGTCGGTTACCGCACGAGATTTGTACGAGTTTCCCGTTTAGACGCAAAAATTATGGGAGGAGTGTATTTAAAGGTGCAATCCGTAGTTTTTCGCCGCTAGGGGGCGCTAAACAATTCAAAACAATAACGAAGGCGTAGATTGATGACGCAGTGAATATGGGATCATGGAACTTGGCGTCATGTCGATGGATTTAATAATGTTTATGGGGATATAATGTTTATGGATGAGTGAACGCATGTTTTTATCGTAACGGTGGTGTGAAGCAGAGCGGGGCCGAGAATCACGGACGCGATCGCTAAAGAGAGACATCAGTGACACACGCGAGTGTAAAGAAACATTTCATTCTACCGAACTACTCACAAGTGCTGAAATACTACTCATACAGGTCAGTTTATTTGACGAATTAAAACTGTGAGGAAACGCAGCGCTCTAACGTCACACTATCACACTAAACTGTGTTTGAGTGTGTTGAAAGGTATGTTTAGTATTAGCTTGTTGTCTGTATGAGACTTAACAGATCGACATTAGATGATCGCACTGATGATATTCTAACACTTCGTCGTGTTGAGCTGTATAACATTTATGTTTCCTACATTTGCTTATCTCGTCTAATAACGTGCGAGAGCGCGTCTCTGTCAAGTCGAAGTTTGTCGCAAAGCTCTCGCCATCTCGGAAACGCCACGCCGATATTGATCCTCGTTTTATTTCTCCCTTTGTCCCAAAGTTTGCTCGCCACGGTCCATAATGTTTGAACGAAACAACAGCGGCGCGCCGCTTCATGTTACAGCTGTCCGTGTCTGTTGCCATGGTTACTGTGAGCCCAGGGATATTACGTCATTTACAGGCGCAATGCGACGTGAAAAGACCCAAATTCTTGGAAACATTTTTGTATAATGCAAGTACACAGCTGAACAAAATATATAACACTGCGCAAGTGGTTTTTGGATATTTTAATAGAAAAATTCGACATATTGTAGGTTTAAATGAATCATGCGAGGGGATTTACTAAGGTTTGTGCTAGTCAATGAACTGGTATTTGCGGCATTATTTACCGGCCAAAAAAACATGTCTTAACTCAGACGCGAATTTGCGCTGCTCTTAGCAGACCGTGTTGTTTCCGCATCCCGTTTTTTGGAATTGCGCTCTCACACTAACTTGCCCTGTTTATGACATCACGCCCTATGTCTCTATGCGTGTTGCTATGGAAAAAAAAAAGCATGGAAATATAAGAACCGATGATGTGCTAAAAGTCTAAATGGATGCAATGATGATAACAAGCTCTTTTCTGATATATTTCTAAATTTGGCATTGTTTTTTTTCCCTGCCAGAGAAATGCTGCACGCTGGGAATTATTCAAATGACACCCATCATCTGATGGAGGGTATCACATTTGATGCCAATTTAGCTCGGAAATATGCAAACGAGCTTTATGGACACATAGAAACAATATTATAACCCTCTTTTACTCACACTGCAATGCCAAACCGATGCGACAAATGACGCCCTTAATCCTGAACGCTGAGAGAAATCTGTGAGCATCAGACGCTGAAAACGCCGCTATCCAACTCAAACATCTTGACACGTCCCTGGCATCTAACTCTCTCTTCACCTCAGCTGTCATGCTCCTCAGGTCTAGCCGTGAGAAAGCAACGGGTCTGGAAATTCACTCACAATGTAATAAGTCTCTGGTTTCTCCAAGAACACAGCGTGAGGAGAAGCCCATGCGCTCGCCGTACACGCATGTTCTTTACGACTCGCCGAGATCTAAAAAAACCGGGCAGGAATCACAGGTCGCTGGGAGAACACAGCAGGGTTATCTAATGGACGATTGAAGGGATTATTATCCCGAGGACCACAGCAGGCGAGAAATCAAACACAGGTACAACCTCAAACTCGCCGGCTTCTCGAAGAGATGGCATGCTGGTAAACAATCTCTTGTGGCTCTGGATCGAGGACACACTATCCAACACACAGGCCTGTGATTATATGATTGAATTTGCTCAGTTAATTCGCATTCGTCTCAATGTCTAAAGCGGCATTTCAAATTTTACATCTGGCATTTTTATGCATTAAAAACGCACGTTTTGTGTTCAGTAAGATTCTCTAAAGTAATAATATGTCTGCGAAATAATAATGTTATGCGAATTTTCAGCATGATTCCTCCAGTCTTCGGTGTCACGCGATCCTTTCGGAAATCATTCTGATACGCCGATGCATTTCTGATTATCATCAATGTTGAAAACAGTTGTGCTGCTTCATATTTTTTAAATATTACTCCTCTGTATAAAAATTAGACATAAACATATGAGAATCCATCAATATTTCTCCAAATGTGCATGCATTTGAGCTAAAAGCGCAGCGGGATGTTGTTTTGTCGAGTGTTTTGATGATGATCTCACAGGAGTTTTTTATAAGTGGATGTGGCTGACGCTCATATTTCAAAGAAAAGGTATCGACTCCGTTTTTCACATTCATAACTCCTGACGCATATTAACAAATTACGTTCACTATACGATATTGAGAGTAAAGCAGTGATTAAAAATTTAATCTTGAGTTTTAGATCATTTTAATGACGTATAGTTTGTCATGGTAATTACATTGCACGTAACAGTAAATTTGAGTTAATTTAAAAAAAAACCGCTGCGGGGCGTGCACGGGGGAACTCCGACTAACAGGTTAATGCACCCTTGCTGATTAAAAAAAAAAAAGTATTCATTTGGTTGGCTATTTGAACGCCACAGCTCAACGGGTGGAATAAAATAACGACAAATGAATATTTCATAAGACGCTGAGTAGGAAAATGGAGAGCTGAGGATCTTTTTCCTGAACTCCTTCTTACACCAGTCCATTACGTAATGTTTCAATCACAGGGCTGAAGAAAGAAGATTTTCTCTTTAAACATGGTAGGGGGGCAGTTGCACTCATTTGACGCATGAGACACCAGAGCTTCTTCCTTCCAAACACTTCTAAGAACGTCCTTGTGTTTGATGTGGTGCCCGACTGAGCCAGAGCAACTGAGTGTTTAGTGGTTCAGCAGATATGCGTGTTCAGTAAATATATACATATATAAAGAAGGGTAAAACGGGGCTAAAGGCGCGCCGACGTAAAAGGCGCATCTCCACTAGATGGCGCAAAAATTCAGCTCAGCACTTTTCTTAAAGGTTTAGTTCACAATCAAAACTTCCTGATAATGGACTCTCCTCCACATCATCCAAGATGTTTGTGTATTTCTCTCTTCAGTTGAAAAGAAATTAAGGTTTTTGAGGAAAACATTCCAGGATTTTTCTCCATATAGTGGATTTCAATGGGGTTCAACGGGTTGAAGGTTCCAATTAATGCCGCTTCAAAGACTCTACATGATCCCAGACGAGGAATAAGAGTCTTATCTGGAGAAACCATCGGACGTTTCTAAAAAAAATAAATAAATTATATACTTTTCAACCACAAATGCTCATCTTGCACCGCCCTGTTTTATGTTGAAAGGTCACGCGGAAGTAGGGCGGAAAAATTCATCCGATTTTCTCCTTCAAAATCGTCTTCAAAATTGTTTTACCTTTTTTAGTAAAGGCCGTTTGACTTGTCTTTGCACGTTTACTTTGTAAACACTGGGTCGGTACTTCCTTCTTCCGTTCCAACGTGATTACGTAATGCGTGGCACATCGCAGAGCAGTGCAAGACGAGCATTTGTGGTTATAAAGTGTATAAATATTTGTTTGTTTTTGTCTGATGGCTTCTCTAGATCAGACTCTTATTCCTCGTCTGGGATCATGTCGAGTCTTTGAAGCTGCACTGAAACTGACATTTGGACCCGTTGAACCCCATTGAAGTCCACTATATGGTTTTTCCTCAGAAACCTTCATTTCTTTTCAACGGAAGAAAGAAAGACATGAACATCTTGGATGTGGAATTATCAGGAAATTCTAATTCCGAAGTGAACTCATCCTTTAACAACGGCTGTTGATGATGAACGTGGAAATTTGGCTGATCTTTGACACGATCACAGATCGCAACAAGTTGATTCTGTGCTAATATTTAATGTTTTGTTTTTTTTTTAAACGTTGATTTATGTAGCAAATGAGAAGCAGTTATTGAGGTCTTGTTATTTATTTTCAGTTTTGTTCGAGGTAATTAAAGCTACATTTGATCAATAACAGAAGAATATGTAAAAGTATGGGCATTTGGGGTAAAAGCAGCCTCAATAATTAACATGATAATAAACAGCTGGCTGACTTTTCCATTTGTTGACATGACACGGTTGAATTCAGATGGTAAATCATATATTATTACTTTATTTATAATGAGAGCATTATATTTAAAAAAAATATGTTATTAACCATTTAACCAAATTTGGCATTAAAGGCATTATGGGTTCTCATTCAATGCTTTCAAAATCTTAAATAATTAAAAAAAATAATTATTGTTTCTGTATACCAAGCAAATCTACCATAACAGGAAAAATTACTATGGCAGGCGAGATCTGATTTTTTTTTTTTTTTTTTTTTTTTTTTTTTTACAAACATTATTCCAAATATCTTCCTTTGGGTTCGGGAGAACAAAGACATTTATAGAGGTTTGGAGAAAATTATATAATTTTCATTTTTGTGTGAACTGTCCCTTTAAGCTGTGCTTTTAGCCCTGATGTAGTGCAATTACTATGAACTCTGGGCAGGATACGTAGAGACTTGTTGTTTTTCAAAGTACACGCTCAACAGCAAAGGCAAGAATACAGCCATTCATGCGAACTCTTACCTTTGCGATCTGCACGCACCAGTTGAGCAGCAGCTGGGAGCCGATGTTCTCCTGGTGCTCGTGAACGTAGTCCAGCAGGCAGCCGTGGGGCATGAGCTGAGTTACCAGCTGAAGAGTGGGACTCAAGCAGACCCCCAACAGACGCACTAAATGAGGATGCTCCATGCTGGCCATGATCAGCGCCTCCTGGTGGACACACAGAGAAACACTGGAAATGTGCTGGTTTCATCATCATCTCCAACATTGTTTGTACTCCAAACACGATACAATACATATCGGGATACCATAATTGAGTCAACATCAAAACTGCTCCAAAAACACAAGAGAGGATGTTTATAATCTGCGAGAAAGTTTCGTTTATGATTTACAAAAAACAGTGGTAATACTTCAGTTTAGGGTCCAATTCTCACTATTAACTAGTTGCTTATTACATGCATATTACTAGGATTTATAAGAACTAAAGAAGCACATATTAATGTCTTATTATGCACGACCATATTCTACATCTCTTAACGCTCTGGTGCTGTTTTGGTTAAAAATTTATGAAAAATTATTATTATTATTATTATTTTTTTTTTTTTAAGAATCAGAATGAATTAAAAATTGGAAATAAATGGGAGATGAATTTTATCTTTTGGAAACGTCTGGTACTGCGAACAAACATATCCTTACTGAAAGCTCTTTTTGCTTTTTTAGATTTAACTTTAAATTTGGAACACAGCTTGTTTTATTTATTTATAACATTTTTTTAAATTATGTTCAGATTTGTTTAGATTTATGTCTTTGATTTTATATATATAATATTATATATATGTATTTATTTTATATATATATATATATATATATATATATATATATATATATATATGATATAAAAATTGAAAATGGTATATTTTCCATAACAATAAATGTAAAATGCTGTAACTATTTTCAATTTCACTTGGAAGTTTCGTTTTCAGGTCCATGCTCAAAAACTGAATAAATGGCTTATAACTACTGAATAAATATAATGCAGTGTCATACCCCCCCCCCCCCCCAAAAAACAAAAAACAAAAAACAAAATATGAATTAAAAAACATTATCAAACTAAATATAGTACAAACATTTTATTGAAATAAAAATAAATAGATAATTTATGTCATTTTTGACCGACGCAGGAGCAGTACCAGACGGCTGATCCGAGCCAATACCTAAACAACATACCAATTATTAATAAGAAATAATTAAAAGTTTATTGAGGCAAAGGTCATAGGTATTAGTTAGTTAAGAGTGAGAATTGGACCCTAATCTAAAAGAGTTTTTTTTTTTTAATGATACATTTAAACATTTAAATATATATTTTCTTTAAATTCATATTTTTATTAATACTTTTAGGATTCATTAAACTGATCAAATGTTTCTAATGTCATATATTTATACTGTAATGTTTTAAAATATTTCCATTTTAAATAAATGCTGTTCTTTTAAACATTCCATTCATCAAACAATCCTGAAAATCATCGTTTGCACAAAAATATTAAGCAGCTCGACCGTCTTTAACGTTGATAATTATAAGAAATGTTTCTTGAGCAGCAAATCATCGCATCAGAATGATTTCTGAAGGATCACGTGTCTCTGAAAATTCAGCTTTGATCACAAATGGCATAAGACAAATTTATAAAAATTGCAATATTGTGTATATTTCACATTTTTACTGCATTTTTGAACAAATAAATGTATCCCAGGTGAGGATGCAAAAGATTTAAAATATCACTGACCCCAAATTTTGTACATGTATGCAATAATTCAGTTACATAAATTACTTTATGTACAAAATGAGCCTGTTCTTTATCCATGTGAACAGCTCCCCGTGTGTTCAATGTTGAGATTTCACCTCAAACCCATTCAGCCTCAAAAGCAAGAGCTTGAGTTGTTTAGTTAAATGCATCTAACTTTAAAAGTATACAAAAAGTCATGCAATTCAGGAAATTGTTTGATTTGCACTGTTGGCGTTGTGGACATTCTCAGTGAACTCATTCCCCGGTCTGTTCTTGTAATATTATTTTGCAAATGATGGTAAAAAGTAAAGTGAGGTTTGATTATAAATCACTCACATCCATAAACTCCACATTGGCTTTCGGTCCTGTACTTTCATTGAGGATCTTTATGGCCACTGGGATCTTCACAGTTTCTCCTTCTGGAACCCAGATTCCCTTATGAAAAGAGATGAGGCAGAAGAAGATGAGGAAACACGTAAAACTCATATAAACACATGAATCGTAAAAGTGAATGCAGTACCTTGTAAACTGTGCCAAAGGCTCCCGTTCCCAAGATCTTGACCCTCTTGAGCTCCGTCTCCTTCAGGATACGTAACTGTGCCTGGTTGGGCGCCGTGCCGCTCGGCGTCAAAGGCTCGACCAGCTGCACAAAACGCACAATCAAAACCAAATCAATCAAATTTGAATCACTACTTGAGTTTCATCTGCCGGACACTAGTTGGCGCCATTATGGACTGAATGATTTCATTATTGTCAACTGTGTGTTGCACAGCTTTTCAATTTATCAGTCTTCTTGTATTGTAATGTCTTCAAAGGGTTAGTTCACCCAAACTCTGTCATGAATTCCTCTCCCTCGTGACGTTCTACACCCGTAAGACCTTCGTTCATCTTCAGAACACAAATGAAGATATTTTTGATGAAATTTTATGGTTCAGTGAGTCTCTATTGATGAACACTTTCAGAAAGACACTAAAACATATTTAAAACAGGTCATGTGACTACAGTGGATCAACCTTAATATTATAAAGAGACGAGAAAAAACAAAATACCGACTTTATTCAACAATATCTAGTGATGGACGATTTCAAAACACTGATTCATGAAGCTTTACGAATCTTTTGATTCGAATCAGTGATTCGGTTCAAGTATCAAACTGCCAAAATCACGCGAACTATTGAAATTTCGAATCATTTATGACGTAACGAAGCCTCGTTTACTGAAATCATGTGACCACTGATTCGAATCAAAAGATTCGTAAAGCTTCATGAATCAGTGTTTTGAACTCGTCCATCACTAGATATTGTTGAATAAAGTCGTTATTTTGTTTTATTCTCGTCGCTTTATAATATTAATGTAGATCCACTGTAGTCACATGACCTGTTTTAAATATGTTTTAGTATCTTTCTGGACATTGAAAGTGTTCATCAATAGAGACTCACTGAACCATCGGATTTCATCAAAAATATCTTCATTTGTGTTCTGAAGATGAACGAAGATCTTACGGGTGTTGCATTTGCGTAGCCACCAAAACCTTTCCCGAATTACGATAGTTTTAAAAGACATGCACCGTACAGCTGCTAGACTTCTGACATTTACGCATCGCTGTTCGCTCTGCAGTGGATGTCCATCTCATCATGTATTCCGTTCAAAATACTTCTTTTAACCTTCAAGGCTCTTCATAATGTTGAACCTCATTATCTACAGTATGAGAGCTGCTGCATCCGTATATTCCTGCACGTCCTCCGAATTCAGATTGCTGTTCTTTTTCGACTCTTTTATACGGATGACAGAACCTCCGTGAAATAAAACATCCTAATGTCATCACGGATACTATGGACGGATCATATTTCTGAATAGTTTATTATTAATCCTGATGTTGAGTACATTATCTGTTTTAATTCTGTCAAAATAAACAATTTATCTGCAAGAATTGACACTGTTGGTGCAATACACTCCTATCATATTGATAAACTTTATATCTCACACACATACTGGCTGAAAAACATCATTTTCCTACGATCTGAAAATGATCTCCATTATTCCATTTGAGGTTTCCCGCCCTTGAAGTGAGAGAGGCACTTTCAAATGGAAAACTGTAAGACCCATCCACGCACCGCAACACTAATTTCAATCTCCAGGCTTTCGGTCACCGTTGTGTCTCCTAATATTGCGTGCTTCTAAAAATGAATGCACCAAAATTATTCAAACTCATTTTAAACGTGTTAAGCTCTCACCTCTGTTTCTAAGAAACGGCGTAAAGCTCTTTTCTTCTTGATGCTCTTCCGACGGAAAAAGATCGCAAATCCGAGCGCCACGATCACGACCACAAACATCCCCCCAATCACCCCGGCTGCAATCAGAGGAGTCCTGAGGGAAAACACAAGGATTTAAAACATGCAAACTCTAACATAATACACTCACTTTTTCATTTTAGATTTTATTAGGATTTTAAGAGAGTTTGAGCATCTAAAGTAATGCAATGTTTTAACGAAAAATGGCATATAGCGCAAACTGAAAAATACTCGCTATCCCTTTATTTATCTGTTAATATTCATTTTTTTTTTTTTTTAAACTTAACTTTTCAAAAGGCCTTTTGCTTTTCCAAAAATAGTGCTATGGTTTTTCAAATTATAACACGTAATGATCACACTGTTGAAATGCATTCTACGCACAATACAAGTGTGACGAGCAGGGCGGGCGAGAGCCGTGAGGGAACGGCGCGAGGCCGGTGACGCGAGAGATAATGAGCGTCACCTGCGCGCTACACCGGTCTCGTGTCTCTCACGGAGGAGCTTCGGAAGCATAAAAGAGGAGCGACTTCAGTGAAGGACGAGAGAAGACCAGGCCTGGGCTTTATGTTGTGTTTTTATTATGTTTGTGTGGGCGGCATTTTACTTTCATTTTATTGTTTGTTTATTTTATTCTTAAAATGATGTTGAACGTTCGCCGGTTCCCGCCTCCTTCTTCCCGTTCTTAAGAACTCCGATACAACAAGTTCAAGTTCATCACCTGGAAAGATTTCCCCACTTAGTTGAGTAAATATACTGTGGATGTGTATATAAAACAAGTGCCTTGAAATTTTTTTTACCTGTCCAGCATCCCAATACAATCTTGAATCCGGGGTCCAGTACACCTATGATACAAAGTAGAACAAAAATACTAATTAAAATATAATTACTGCAATAAAGGTTACTAAAAATGATGATGATATGGTTTAATACCTTGCGCATATACACGACAAAAGATTTATTCTTACTTTGCATTGGTCAAAAGTGACCGTAAAGACATGCAAAAACAATATTCTTTCGAACTTCCTACTCATCAAAGAGTCCTGAAAAACTGTATTGTTTCTAAAAAACATAAATGGCTATTAAAATTGATAATTGACCCTTCTGGCAATTTGATTGACAGGCGATCTGACCAATCATAACCCCGAATCCGCCTTTTTAGTTAGTGAGTAGATTAAAGTTCCAACATTCCTTCTGATGTTCATTCATGTTTATTTGATGCTATAAACGAACTAGTATGAAGAGATGATCGTGAGGAGCTACAGCGATCTGTCACCACACATTAAACACACTATGGGATGTAAATTTCACTACGTGAGAACATGATGTGTGGCGTGAGAGCGCATGGGTTGTCGGACATAGCAACAGTAACTAAAGGGGGCGGGGCTTTGTGAAGGGTCAATTGTATGTTCAGTTTTCATTGTTTCTAGAGTGAATATTGGTTCTGAATATTCAGTTGTTAATCATCTGTGTTTTCACCCATTCGAGTTTGAGATAACATTTGGTTGTTTATTCCTTGTTATTATCCAAGTTTTCTATTAAATGCTTCTCCGGTTCATTTTCACTCAACGGTGACAATAATACGAAATGTAGCAGCAAATCAGAATGATTTCTGAGAGATCATGTGACACTGAAGACTGGAGGAATGATGCTGAAAATTCAGCTTGCATTTTAAAACATACAAAAACAGAAAACAGCTCTTTTAAATTTTCCAAATCTTTTCAGCACTAGCCTCTTCCCTGAGCCTCAGTGTCGCTGGAATCATCTCCAGAGCTCTACACACAGGATTAAGGCATGTCGGGGCACTGCGACGGTGGTGACCGGGTTCAGCGATCACAGAGAACAGTGCTGAGGAGCCCTCGCCTGACAGTAACCGGCGGCAATGACTGTCACCCACGAGATGAAGGGATCGCAGTGGCTTTGCTACGGTGTCCTAGAGCGTCGCGAGAGCTTTGATTTGAGAGCCAAGACGGACCAGAACAAAACAGAGGCTCAGACCGGGTGGGTGTCTCTAGCGTGTCCATGATCTGCCTCAGATCTACGGGACGTGACACTGAAGGTCTGTGGAACTGCACCCAAATTTGTCATCCCACTGGGCAGTTAAAGTTTAGATGGTGAGATTGGGCAGCTTTGAATGATTTCCAAGATGAAACCGAGCTAAGGGTTGCCCAGAGCAGGGCTGGTGAACTTTAGAAAGCTCAGGTGCCACATATAGGAGGATCATTGAATGTACATTTTATGAAAAATGTTCTATTTCGAGTAAATACTATTCTTTTGAATCAAAGGTTCTGTTCACATCTGGTATTAAGATGCCCGTTTACACTTGGTGTTTAAATCCGTCTCTTTTGTCCACTTTCAAACACTTCTATCCTGATTTCTTCGAGGGGAGGGGTAAATACATATGAGCGGAGATGACGGAAAAACGTAATACTAGCCGAACGCTCATAATGTTTCCGCATTGGGTCAGTAGGTGGCGAGCCGGGTGTTTTGTAGCTGTTCGAACACATTCGATCACATGACCAGCAATCCGGTCGAATGTGTTTCGAAAGTGGACAAGCTCAAAATGTTTTAACACTGTATTTTATTTTTTCTCATTTTTAAAATGCATCTGAATACCAGGTGTAAACAGGACCAAAGAATCCCGAAAAAAAGGATCGCGTTGTTCCGAATATAAGGCGACGCTGATTATGAGACGACCACCCCTTTTCATGATGTACATTTTGGAAAAAAAAAAAAAAAATTTTAAAGACGAAATCTTGTGTTTTATATTTGAAAATAACTGTCATATTGCAAATTTTTCATACTTGAAATTTTGCGTTGAACGCATGGTAAAATGATCACATTTAACAATAAACACTATTTGGCATTCCATTAAAATAACCTGCAGCCAATCTGAATTATATAACAATATAAAAACCATCTAGCAAAATTTTATTCATTTCAACAGTAGAAGTGACATCATAATGTAGTTTTGAAATCTCGTTACCGTCTCGCATTTTAAAATCACGTACGGGGGAAGTTTGGTCCTCTCGATGAGGTTTTTCTATTTCAATGCACTATTTTTCTCTTGTTTTTCCGTGCTAGACGGACGTGTTTGACCGTTACGTTTTGCAGGGCCTCGCACATGAGCACCACTTTTTTAAGACGCCGTGTCAAGAGCTTCAACGTTTAAACGCAGCACCTCTCTTCAATGTCAGTTCCAAAACAGTGGACCAATCAGAAAAACTTGGAGGCGGGGCAAGCATTGAAAGCTTTTGTTTACAGTAGCAAGTTGGCTTGGCAACTGTTTCATTTGTTCTTTATTGCTGCATCACGTCTCAAAAAAAAAAAAACGTGTTTTCAGACCCTCGCGTTTTGCGCTGCGCTTTTTAAAAAAGTGCTACACCTCACATTTTTAAGCGCAAAAATGCGCGTGAACGAGCCCTTCGGCGGTAAGCTTTTGCGCTCGCGATCTTCTGGCATTACATTCTGACACGCCGTATTTGTTGGCACGCTTGTTTAATGCGTATTTGGCGCCACCTATTGTTGCGGGTGTATTATTGACATGTAAGTCTAGATCCTGAATATAAGATGAACCATTTTTTTCAAACATATTTCTAGGAAAAAAAACAAAACATCATCATATATTCGAAACAATATTATCAGATTCCACCAACAATATTAAGCAGTGCAACCACTTTCAACATTGATAATAATCAGAAATGCACTAAATCATCATATCAGAATGACACTGAAGACTGGAGTAATGATGCTGAAAATTCAGCTTTGAGCACAGGAATTAATTACACATCAAAGTAAAAAACAGTAATTGTAATAATATTTTACAATAATACTGCTTTTACTGTAGTTTTGACCAAATAACAGCACGCTCGGTACAATGAAAATACTACTGGATAAGCCACGCTTAAAAATGCTGTAAACATTGTCAAATTTCTACCTTTACATGGTATTTATCCCATGGTATTTATAACTTGCTCCCTATTATCAAGGAAAGAAGACATGGGAAGATGTTTGCAATGTAATTACTGCAGTTGCCATGACAATGATAAAATCACAGGGCGTCAAAAAACAACAACAACAAAATCTCTTAGTGTTGAGTAGTGCTGGCCTGGAGGAAATATACAGTACAGACAGACTCCTACCCCTGGGTGCAGTTGGGGTGGCAGGGATGGCACTCGTTGTTGGTCTCAGCATATTTGAAGATGAAGCTCTTTGCTCCCTGCAGACCATCAGGGCATTTCTCCACACAATTAGGCCCATCTTTCAGATGCAAACACTTCATGCAGTGATCCGGACCCTAAAGCATGCAGACAATAAGCAGGAGAATCAACTATAAATATCATTTGTCTACAAGTCATTCAAGATGAACAAATAAACTACTCACAATGTTCCATTGATGCTTTCATCCCAAAAGTAATACCACATTTTGGTACGTTCTAGTGAGTTTGAGCGACATTCATTAAAGTTTTACTTAAATCACATAGCGGTGTTGACAACATAAATAAATTCATACATATTTGATCTAAGTAATTGCCTATTTTGAAGTGGGTGTCACACGGCTGGGCGAGTTCTTACATTCTCTGACAGCTCTGATGTTTGCTAATTATGCAGCTTAGGAATTGTGATGGACAGACAGGTTATCTTAAGAAGCTGACAGCGTTGTTCAGTGGCACTTATATCTAAAAGTACTGCACTTGAATTTTACAGACAAAATAAGAGTAGTGTTAGCTAAATTTGCAGAAAAATACCCAAAGAAGTTGCCCCTGGTGGGTGGGGCTTAAGCAGTGAAGTCGAATTTAAAGGCGTTCTAAAAATTGTCAGTATTAAATGGCGTCACAACCAATTTTACTTCTGTAATGTGGTATTTTTCCAAGTGGTCTGAAATTCAATGCTAAAAATGTAGGGTGGGATGTGAAAAAAAGGAATTATAAAGGTTAAAGGCACAATATGTAATTTTCACTAGATTTCACTTGCTCTAAACAAAAGCGTAGCTTGATGACGGCATGAATGAGCATGGAATCATGGGAGTTGTCGTCTTCACCTCCACAACTGATGGAAAGGAATCCGACTGACTTGGGCAGAAATTATGTTCATGGATGACCTAAAGGGTTATAGTTTTATTAACATTACTGTGGTATGACGCAGGACGGGTCGAGAGCTGTGGGAGCGGAACGAGGCCACTGGAACAAATGCCAATGAAAGAAACCTGCGATACTCCAGTGGAGATTTTATTATGCTTACGCTGCAGTCAGCCCCTTCGGCTCTTTTCGTTGCGTAAGTGGGGTAACACTGCACTATCTTCATGGTTAAATTAATCATACTACATACAGTTGGGCGTGTTGAAAGTTATAACGTTATTCTGTGCGTTCGCTCGGTGGGTGGAATAAGAGACTTGTTGCACTTTGCAGTAATCTAGATCGTAATTAGTAAAACTGGAAATCGAGGGTAACATGGATATGATGTCATTGACAGGCGATGGTCCATGTCCTGGTTAAAATTGCTGATTTCTTCGGATTTCAATATCGTTGGAAACGTTTGTGATGCAGCAAAATATATAACATTGTTCCAGTGGTTTTTGGATATTTTAATCTAAAATTCTTACATATTGTGCCTTTAAGTCAATACATTTTTATGAAAGATTGATGTTTGCTTGGTTTACTCACAGGGCCATGACAGGTAAGAGTTTTATCTTCAGCCTTTTCACACTGGCTGTCACATTCCATACACACAGATCCATTGGCAAACTCTCGAACATCTCTTAAACATACAAACAGAAAATACATATACACACATATATATATATATATATATATATATATATATATATATATATATATATATATATATACAATTTACATTTTTATCTTATTTCCATGTTTCTAACAGCCATTTGGCTGTATATGCGCAAACAATTGTCCTGTAAATCTTCCTTTGATTCTTATTGTATCATGCAAATCAGTCAAAAGCATTTCAGTCAAAGTACATGACGTATTTTCTCAGCAACAACACATACAGCAGGTTTTGTTTTGTCTTAGACTCATCCTCCATGTCTTCTTGAACCACGGCCAACTGAACCACAGACACTACATTCACACACTGGCGAGAACTTGGCTAATACGTTAGTCGGCTGAGTAAGATCCATGAAAAAATGATGGCATTTTAATTAGAAAAATCTTTCTCGGCACTGGTCTGAGAGGATAGAACAAACAGTCCTCTTTAAATTTTATCTAAGCAGATGGCAGCTCAGATTGCCGGAGATACGGCAGAGGAGCTGCCCAGCAGAGCCATCAATACCCTTTCCTTTGTTCATTTCCATCGGCCCATGTTTCATAGGAAAATTTCGAGAGGAGGTTCCAAAACAGGGAAACATGGTGTCTTGTCAATAACAGAGTGAGGATCAAAGAAACCTCCAAGATCTTAAAACTTTGGAAATCGAGTGTACGAGCACTCACAGTTATTCACACTGGATGGTCAAAATGGGTGCTAATGTGCCTAAACCAACTTAAATAACTACCAAGTTTTCTATCTACCTATACCCACTTCACCACTGGCACAATGGGTTTTCAGTAAAACTTGGCTGCGTGTGCATTAAAAAGACATTTTTAAAATCACTGTCACCTGACTAGAGAAAACAGAGAGAAAAAGGCTGTTGTCTTCCCTTTTGCCAAGTAGGTAAGAAAACTTCAACACCCATAATGCACTGAGAATATTGCCATCCAAGGCCACTCCCACCAGTCTGTTATGTATACGGTTAACCAGAGTCAAATACTGCCTTGCTTTAGTAGGAAATACTTCTTAGCAAACTTTTAGTCACAATGGTGTCGACTTGTATTGTTCTCGGGAGCAAGAATTCAAAGAGTAACTGTTTAGCAAGAGTGAGTTATTTTTAATTTTGAACAAATAAATGTTAATTTCTCAGTCCAGGTAACACAGGGTAACATCATGGTAATCCTAGTTCCCTGAGAATGGAACAAGACGCTGCATCCACTGACGCTATGGGGACACATATAAGGATGCTTCTTATACATCCCAGTGTATAAGAAGGACGCCTGAGAACATGTCATCAGATTCATATATTGTCTGATGAAAGATGCATAGGCATGCTTGAGGCATGGGAACATGACGCAGCATCTCATTTCCTTCTCAGGGAACCAGGGTTGTATAATAAACCTAGACATTCCCTTTCGAGGGAACTCAATACTGCCCGACTGACACTATTGGGTCATCAATACTAGCTACACCATGCTGACCAGTGCCTGCATGTGATTAGAATCAATCTAAAAACCCTATGCACTAAAGCTCCAAGCCCTCAACCCTTAGCCAGTAATATGTTTGGTGGCGAGTGGTGCACACCTTGCACAACATTTCTCTCAATTACTAATGTGGCGATGTTAGGAAAAGCCCTGAAGCTTCTGATCAATTGGAATCTCAAACCATTCCAAGCCATGCTCCAGGAGAGTCTAGATCCTTTAGAGCAATGCTGCCATAAAATCGGCATAGCTTCAGCTAACTCAAAGATCCACATCTAAAAATTCCCAACCATAGATTGAGGCATTGAAATGGAGCATAACCTTTCTTCTATCCAGACCTGGGGAAGGTGACAGAGAAGAGATTATAATGATATGTAATATAATTGAGTTATTTCAAAGATCTCTCCAGCTCAGGGACATCAGGGAGCTGGACAGCAGGCTAATAAACCTAATAAAGCAAGCTTACTTTACTTCTCAGGGTAAGGAGTGGGACTAACCTCAGTTTAGACCCCACCAGTATTAAAGTAGTGAAAGTGACGTGTGGCCATGTATGGCGTCCCATTCTCTGAATTTGTGCCATCCAAGCCACACCAGTTTTTTTTTTTTTTTTGCAGCATCCAGGGAGTGATTGGGGTTAGGTACCTTGCTCAAGTGCACTTCAGTTGTGGGTAATGAGCGCGGAAGAGAGCGCTGTTCATTCACTCCTGCCACCTACATTTCCTGCCAGTACTGAGACTTCAACCTGCAAGCTTAGGGTTACAAGTCCAACTCTGTAACCGGTAGGCCACTACTGCCCGTTCTACTTGGGCTCAACCTGATACCAGCCATCCCTAAGTTGTATTCTCCTCTAAAATCAACTTTTTGCATCCCAGCATCCTCCTCGGAGGATGGGGGACTGGAAGAAAGGAAGGAGAAGAAGTGATCCGATCAATCAAAATGCATCTTAATACTAGGTGTAAACAGGGCCTAAGAGATTCGGACACAACAATTCACAACAAGCCTGGCTCTGTTTACACCTGCTATTAAGATGTGTTTTGGTTGATCGGATCACAAGTTGACAAAGGAGACCCATTCCTGTTTACACCTGGGGTTTTAATTCGTCTCCTTTGTCCTCTTTCAACCACTTCTGTCCTTATTTCTTCGAGGGCAGGGTCTATGGACGGGTAAATATATGGGTTCTTTCAGAGCTCTCAATCTAATGGAGAAAACAGTCTCGAGCAATTTACATATGATCGCGACCGGAGACAAACCGGAGAAAAACACGTTTCTACTCTGACATCCATGTCAAACGCTGTGAGTGTGTGTTGGAAATCAGGAATGGTGAGAGAACATTGTGCTCGGAACTGACAAAGTTAACATCCCATCTGGTTAGTGCGCTTCCCATAATGTTTAGGCATTAGGTCAGTAGGTGGCGAGTCTGCGGTGTTTTGTGGCTGTTCGAACACATCCGACCACATGAGCGTCTTCACCACTAAAGCAATCCAATCGAATGCGTTTTCGACTACCTCTGGAAGTGGTCCAAAGTGGACAAGCTCAAAACGTTTTAGACCCCGTTTACACCTGTATTTAGCATCGCCGACTTGTGATAGGATTGTCCAAAACGCTTCTTAATACCAGGTGTAAACAGGGCTGAAGAAAAGAATGAAAAAGGGTGCTTCGGCCATGAATCGCGTGTTGCCACACGTGCCTCAAACACTGGGTTCTGCGGGGGCGCGTTCCCATAGCGTCAGTTGATGCAGCGTTGAGTTGGATTCTCTAAATATTTGGAATCAGAACTCAGCATTCCAATTCAGCACACTTTTAAAACTATTCTCTGAATAATTAGAATTTACCTACCTACCTACAACTCTCAGCTTGAATATTTTATTATTTGAATTTGAATTAAATGGACTTAAATTGATTCTCTAAGTAACCAGAACCTCTAACCCCAATTACTACCGGAAGAATAAATGGAGCTGTTCTCAGGTCTGAACTCTTGGTTGAGCAACTGGAGCCGTTTGGCACATCCCCATTCATAGACTCCACACAACAGCAGCTGATCTAAAGCACAATTAATTGAGCGTAATGAGACCCTGGTTCATTCTCTAAAATATGACACTCCCCCCACAGCTGATTATCGTTAGGAACAAAATTACATTTTTCTGCCACGGGTAATCCTATTCAAATGTTGGTCAGTGTTGCCATTGTTTAATGACTACACCAGAAAAGCAGAGCCAACCAAAGAGCTCTTTTCTCTTCATCTCTCCAGTGGACCAGAATGCAAATTTGTTGTCAGATCAGTGTTTCCTCTTTGTCATTCACAGATGGCAGTGTGTCCTAGCTCGCTTGGGACAGGCCGAGGAACAATTAGCTAGATTTTGGCCTGTGCAGAAGCTCCGGCCAGACAGCGATGCTGCCTTCTGCGTTCAGACTAGTAACTTTTAGATGAAATCCATCCCTCTCTCTGATTCTTTTAATCTGTTCTCAGACACCCCCAAGGCAGAAATTTGTAAGCAATTCTGTTTACAAAGTGACTAAGGGTGAATGGCAATCTAAATGATAGATGGTCTTCATAAAAAAATAAAATAAAATACTGCAGTAACCACGGCTGTACCCAATAATCTAGCGATGTGCACGTCAGAACTCGTGGATTTTAAAATGCCGCCAATTCAATCGGTGTAATTCATGAAACATTAGCAGAGTAAATTTCTGTAATGGGTATGTATAAAAACATATATTGACAATGGACAACTCAACTGGATTTTTCAATTTAGGTTTCTTACAGTCTTAAATAGGCATTGATCCAAAAACGTATACTTAAATGATTAAAATGTGTTATTAATGAATGGTGTTGTGCTTTATATAAGTTATATGACTATAAAATGTTAAAAAAGCGGAACAATTTACCGGTATCCCATCATTTTTGCAACGTTCATGGTTTTGATAACTGTACTATTTATCTAAAACTTTTGTTAGGTCGCGATTAATCGATTTGACATACACTCTCTCTCTCTCTCTCTCTCTCTCTCTCTCTCACACACACACACACACCTATCACATCCATCTATCTCTCTAGCTATAAATAGAAATAATTCAACATATACGGTATTCTTTGATGTGAAAAAAACGAGTACTATTAAAGAACCACTTTTGACTGCTCTAAATTTCAGCATGATTCTGGACACAGCAGATCGTATTTGTCCTTGTTTCTTCATTATCTGAAGTCTGTTTACTCACCCCTCATAAAGATTGCAGGATTTCACACATGTCCTGCCCCGGCTGAAGTATTTACAAGAGAGACATTGATCTGGACCGGGACCCCAGCATCCTGCCGCTGAACACAGCGAATCGCAAACCATCTTTTGTTGAGCTGTGGAAGGCATAGACACAAGTTACACAATAAACACTTTTAAAGTCCCCATGGCATGCATATAGAAGTTTTTCAGCTTTTAGACCATGTCTACTGGCTTTGAGGTCATCTATATAACGGTGCACGTATGGCATCTATATGTTCCTCCCGAACTTTAAAAAAAGAATACCCGTGTTAAATTAGGACATTTATAAAATGCATATTGCTGAGGTTATATATTGCAACCAAATCCATGAATCAGGGCTGTTGGACAATCCAGGGATATCAGGCTGTGATCGGCAGTGTTGAAAAGAGGCCAATGATGAGGTGGCTAACAGCGCGATTGATCCTGCACACCACACACTTATTATCACACTAATTACATCAAGTGCGGCTTGGCAGTGTGGCACTGTGGGAAGTGTTCAGCAACTGTCAACATCTCCATTACAGATAAGACTGTGCTTCTCCATTTCATCGGTTCAGTCAATTCTTATCATACATAATATATTGCCCTGTAAAACGATTGTCTTTATGTTCCATGTGTCCCAAAGGTGAAGAATATTGAAATTCAAAAATTGGCCAACTTAATATTCTGGTCTATTATTAATGCTCAAATGCTCCATGATGGTAACTTGGTTGACAATTTTATAGGTCATTTAGCCAATACTGTGTCAATTTCACACATTTAGCCTCACATTTATTAGATGAATAATTTATTTAAATAATAAATAATTCTCATTATTGTGTTTGTGTGTGTGTGTTAAGGTAAACCCTACGTTATGGGGACAAAATGTCCCCACAAAGATTGCAATATTCAAAATCTTTGAGAGGACATTTTTTAATTCTCATGAGGAACACAGCTTATAAATCATACTGAGTGATGTTTTGTTTTTGACCTAAAATGCAGAAAGTTTTCTGTGATGGGTAGGTTTCGGGCTGGGGATAACATCTCATTTGCATACGTAAGAATAACATTACAAAACCACTTCCTTAATGTACTTAATGTGATTAATCAACTGGTTTTCCTTTAAAATGACACATTTCAATAGAACAAAATGGAAGATAAATTTATAATAATACTGAAACAGCATTAAGGTTGTGCGTCCACCAAATAATTTTTTTCCCGAGGCTAGCGTATTTTTCCAGTTGTTTTCAATGGGAGCGCCACGAGTTGCTGAGCGTCTATTTCGCGCAGAGAGCTCGCTGAGAGTTGAAGAATATTCAACTTTGGGGAAAAAGCAGCGTTCATCAAGCCGTCCAATCACAGTGGAGGAGGGGCGGGACAAATACGACGTTATGCTTGCACAACGATAACAAATGACAACAACAAGCACATCTTTTCATTACATTGTTACATCGTTTCATTGTGTCGACATTTTTATATAAAGAAACAAACTATTTGTTCAATAAGATACTACGTAGTAACAGTTTTTTATTGATCTGAATGAGGCTTTTGATTTAGCTGATCATTATCCACTACTAGATAAGATTTATGTAGTTGTTTTTTCTCAAAATTCTGTGTGGTTTAACTCTTGTTTACATAACAGAAAACAATGTGTTGTTATTCAAGGGAAACAATCTGATTTGTTTATTCAAGAAAGAGGTGTACCTCAGGGCTCAATGTTGGGTCCGCTTCCTTTTTTCTATTTTTACTAACGATCTTTGTCTCTTTCTGTCATTTATGCTTCAAAACCTCACTTGACTCAAATTCAAAATATACTCTGATCAGACTTTTCCGTAAGATAGCACATATAGCGTCTCAACTGAAAAAAAAACGCTGTGCAGCCGAAGTGCTCTCAAGCGCCCGCAGCAAGGTGTTTTCAGAAGAGAGCAGGTGTTTTCAGCTGGCTAAAAACGCTTTGGTGGACAAACGGCCTAAACCCATCTTTTATTTCCTCAGTATTGCTCAGAACACTCACTACACTCTCTGGGGTCCCTGTTGTTCTTGATCACAGCTCTCTGGGTGCTGGTGCGAAACAGACCGGTCCAGTTCACCGTATTGTAGAAGCAGAGCTGGCTGTTGTTGGTCATGTAGACGTTACCGGCGCTGATCTCTCTCAAAGACTGGAACTGCAGTGAAGAGATCCAGAGCTGCTTCAGGACCAGCAGAGAAATACCACTGAGAAAACATAGGAGAGGATCAAACCTATCGCACTTTCATTTTGCTTGTGTTTTTATTTGGTGTGATTCACTGAGCTGAACGTACGGTATGAAAATATGGAAATCGGTCCCACCGATGTTGACCATGAAATAATGATCAAGCCAATAAGACAAATACTATGTGCTCATAAATACAATGTGATTTGTACCTATAAAGAGTTCTTCCTCCTATGGTGACAAGGTTGGAAAATACTCCAAAGTCAGTCATGTTTTCTGGCCAAGACTGGATGTTCAAGTAACCTTTGGATGGAATTCACAAACAACATTTAAAACCTATTATTCAACAGGTCATGTCTTGATGTGGCAGTAAAAACAAAGCAAAAATAACGTAAAAGAAATTTGTAAATTCATTGTTTCATTGGAAGTGATTTCCATAGTTTGATCAATATCAGAGGTGTGTTTATTTGGTGGGCAGAGTTTGATTTATTTTCACCCCATTAAAAGGATAGTTCACCCAAAAAATTAAGATTCTGTCATCATTTACTCACTCTTATGTTGGAATTTTTGGAAACTATCCAAGATTTTTGGAAATTTTTGGAACCACACAGTTTATGGATTTCAATTGTAAAGGGGCTGAACATTTTCAGACATTTTCCAAAAGTTTCAGAAAATTTCTAAAAAAAAAAAAAAAAAAAAATGCAGGAAATTTTCAAAAAGTCCTGGAACGTCTCCAAAATTTCTGGAACATTTCTGGAAACTTTCTTTCAAAAACATTCAGAAACGCTCTTGAAAACATCTTCTTTTTGTGTTCAATGGAAGAAAGATCTTCACAAGGATTTGGAACAACTTGAGGGTGAGTAAATGAGGACAGGATTTTCATTTTTGGGTGAACTATCCCTTTGTTTGTGCACACACCAGATTTTAATGAAATAACATGAGTAAAGGTTAATTTTTACTTAACGACTCGGCAAATAAAAACTGCCACAAAATCTTAGTTGTCAAAATAACGATCCATGAAGAAATGAATATGGGTTCACATGTGTTTTTTCTCTTGCATGCTTCATTTAGAGAATGTAGCTTTACTATATTATCTTAAGCCTAATGACATCCTCTCTCTGTCTACCTGTGATCTCTCTGACGGTGCGGAACACATTTAGTCGCTCCGGATCCAGAGGGCCAATCCCGTGATACATGTCTCTGTTAAACGAAGAAAAACAGGCAATGAGTTGTTGAGTTTGAACGCTCAGAACTGGAAGATTTGACCATTCCTCACCCTTTGATGCCCGTGATGAGGAAGATGAGGTTGCCGTTGATCTTGGTGCAATTGACAAACTTCTCAATGTTGCTGGAATCTACGGTTTGAGCCGTTTGAAGACTGCCGGTACCTATACCATCACACACTGAACACCACATACAAACAAACATGAACATATCCACACGGGTTATTTGCTGTTATTGGTAAGTATAGGTGAGTATTGTACTTTTCGGGCAGATGTCAGTGCACGGGATGCACATCTTGATGTGATTTTCCTCAACTTCCATCTTGTTGCTCGGACAGGCTCTGACGCAAGAGCTGTGATCCACCACAAAGTTATCTATGTCAAAGAACAACAGACTTACTTGTGGAAAGTTTTAAAGGGGCAGTTCACCCAACAATAAAAATTCATTTCCATTACTTAAAAATACTTACGTGGGCATTTCTTGACACAGAAAGCTCCGTATGTGTATTTGGCGTTGGGATTGTGTTCGAGCTGGAAGGTTGTGGGATTGTAGAGGAACGGCTGAGGACATTGTGTCACACAGGCGCCGCTGTCATTAAAGTTGGTGCAAGCCTGAGAACGAAAAAACAGTCGTGCTTGATGGATAAAACATGACGACGCAGCTCTGCAGATCTTAACCGACATTTCCTTTAACAAATCATGCAGAATCGGGTAAAAGTAAAGAAAGAGTTGACATACAAAACAGTCCGTGTCTTTGGGTCCGAAACATCCTCCGGCACATTCCCGGTGGCAGCAGTTACTGACGTACGGACCAAAACAGCGTCCATCACACTGCTCCGCACACACCGTCTTTGTCACTGTAACCATGAAGACATAAAGTGAAGTTTACTCTTCTGTAGAAATGCCAAAAGTCACCCGGACACAGCAAAAACCTTAAATCTATTATTTGTCACACAAATTGTGCAACCCCTCATCAGCCGTGACACTCAACTGAGCCGGAACCTCTTTAATTATACCTAATTATGTATTGAAAACTGAACCTGCCATCCCCTGCCGCCCCTCCTTTTGTGTCCGCCACCCACTCACGAGTGCATCACCACAGGTTGTGTCTCAAGCAGTCACTCTAGGGCAGTGTTTCTCAAACTTTTTCAGGACCACTTTGTCTTCCAATTTTTTTCTGAGGACCACCGAACAGAATCCCACTCTAACACGCCCCCCGAAAAACAACAAAAGGATAAACTAAATTTCAGTTTAACATGCAACTGTTTCAAGTCAAAAACTAATGATTCAAACACAAATGCAATGATATCATCCATTTTTTCGTTATTAAAACACACTGACGTCAACCCCCCCCCACCCCCAGAGCTTGCCTAGTTTAGGTCATCTTTTCGCGGACCACTAGGGGGCGATGGCGGACCAACGTTTTTTTTTTTTTTTTTTTTTTGTGGATGTTTCAAACTTTGTTATACAGCAATATTCCAATATTTAAGTTATTTTGAAGTCTAAGGGCCGGATTTAAACTGGACAAATTAGCTTGAGAGCGCAATTACAAAAGAAGCGCTGACTGGAGTGGAAGGTTCCGCTCATTATCTACGGATGACGCGCAGATTAAAGAACACAGACGCAGTCGGATCATTTCCATAATGTTCAACACAATCTACCAAATTAGCGACTGTTTTTTTGGGCGTAAATACCAGTAAATCGACTAGCGCAAACCTTAGTAAATCACCTTGCATGATTCATTTAAATACTTTTGCACCTGAAAGGGAAACTCCTACAAATGCATATGCAATAAGGTCACCTGCAAAAATAACCTCGTGCATGCCTAATTTTTCACAGCAAAACTTTTTAACGACAAAAGATTAAGCTGTTAGTAAATCTGGCCCTTAATATGAAGTATGTTTTTTTTGTGTGTTAATTTGCCAACTTCGGCTAACTTCTGACTTTTTTTTATTTTACATTATGTTGGTGTATTAAAATGCACCTATTATGCTTTTTTTTGGCATGCATCATGACAATGAGAGTCTCTCCAACAGAAAACACGTCTCGTTTGTAGTCCCGCCATTCATTTTGTGACTTAAAGGGATAGTTCGCCCACAAATTTAAATTTAAATTTAAAACTTCGGATCAGTAATTATCAATATGCCAAGTAATTATTGACAGAATTTTCATTCTTTAAGCTTAATAAGAAAAAAACTGCTGGTATTAATTATATCTAGCAATAAACAGAAGACATTTAAATTTATTCGTACATTCTAAAACTCATTTATCAACCGCACAGATTTTTTTTCCATTAGAAGGCATTAGGATGTCAGTATATGTCAATATAATACTGCGAAAGGGTAAAACAAGTCACGTCACACTGAAAGCCTTGATACACTAAATTGCAGTTTGTTTGCGTGTATGTGCAAGTGAAATGATGCAGCGTGTGTTAAACACTCACAGCTTTGGCACTGGTCCTCCTGCGGACCCCAGCAGCGGCCGTTACAGGAGCGATGACACCTTCTGCCTGTGGGACACATCTACTGTTCATCCTCAGCAACAACAACACTACTTCAATGTGCTCCGGGACTCGTCTCACACAACGTTCCCACTTAGTTTTATCGCCGACTAGATTTAATTGACTGTTTCATAATTCCCAAGAGAGTGTGGGAATCTGAGAAACAATATCACTTCAAGTAAAAGTGATTATACGGAGGAAATTCGGCTATTACATGCAAAAAGACTTCAAAATTGTGCAAACACAGCTGAATATAGCCACTTTGTATGTAGAAATGATTGTTTTTTATATATATATATATATATATATTGTTTGCATTGTATAAAATACTGTATAATATTGGTGAAAATGGCAAAACTTTATAAAGTAACTCATTTATCAAGTCATTCAAATACATTAAGTTTAACAGATAAGACATGTGTAATTAATAAATAAATATTCCTTATGAAAATTCATGTGATATTTACTGAATATGAATAAATATAATATATGTGATTAATATACTACTGTTCAAAGGTTTGGGACAGTAAGATTTTGTTTTTAAGAAATGAATACCTTTATCAGCAAGATCTCATAAAATTGATCAAATGTGTCAGCAAAGAAAACGATTTCAAATGTTCTTTTGAAAAATGTATCCCACTAAATATGAAGCAACTATTTTCAACACTGATGATAATCAGAAATGTTTTATTGAGCATCAAATCATCATATGAAAATGATTTCTGAAGGATGATGTGTATATGTTCTATATATATATATATATTATTTTTTTTAATTAATTTTAATATCATCATGTAATTGACCCTTCGCAAAGCCCCGCCCCCTTTAGTTACTGTTGCTATGCCGCTCTCATGCCACACATCATGTTCTCACGAAGTGAAAAATACATTGTGGAGCAAAGAGACACTGACAACGTATGAAACAGTTTCATATTTAATATATTGTAATTTTTTTGAGAAGTTTAATCAATAAATAGCGTCTAGTGTGTCTTTAATGTGTCGTGAAGCGATCATCTCTTCATACTAGTTCATTTATAGCATCAAATAAACATGAATGAACATCAGAAGGAATGTTGTTTCAAGCATGGAAAGACGTGAGGACACACAATTTATCAAGTTCACCAACGTTAATCTACTAACTCCCCTGACCGCTTTGTCGGACAAAATAGTGGATTATAATTGGTCAGATCGCCTGTCAATCAAACCGTTTGCGAAGGGTCAGTTATTAAAGCCCAATTTAAATCATTAAACTGATCCAAACACTCACATGTCTGGCCACTGTTGTTTGAGGGCACGACCAGAATCTCAGAACGCGGGTTCTTGATGATGTCCTGCCAGTGGATGGCGTCAGCATGGCACAAGAACTTGTTCTGATCCACGTACACGCCTCCATTCAGGATTTCTACAACAGTGACAATTGTTCAATTAGCATAAATAATGTTAAATAAACACTTTATATGTGCACATCAAAGAAGTACAGTTCATTCTAAGGTCAGGATATAACCCTGAAACCAGTTTATATGATTTATAAAAGAGGTATAATGAAAATAATCTCTCTTTTTTTAGGACAGGATTTAGAAATGAAATCACCCTAATTCCCAAGTTAAGGAGCTTATGAAAGATCAAGCGAGATTAAGAGCATATCAATGTTTCTGTAGAGATTGGGAACATATGATTTACGTGGAGGTAGTATATATTCGCCACATCCTTTTCAAATCCCTGCCCTCGTGTTCCTCCGTAACAAATATCACTAGCTCGGAAACCCAGCGCTCCAGCGAACAGCCGCAGTTACTGAGAAATCAGACATTTCTGTTAAGCCTGCTTTAAAAATGTCTATTTATACTCAGAGAAATGACAAACGTATGACGTAGAACTGTTTGGTTTACATCCTCCAAAAACCTTGTGACGAACGAGACCATGGCTAGCGGTTCAAAACGTGTGAGTACGGTTTCATTCGCTGTTGAAGGGAAACAAATAGGAAGTTAATGATGCAATATTATTATTCAGACTTCATAATCAACTAACATACATTTATAAGTTACATGGCTGGACAGTTCATATTCACAACCAGGGTTGGGGAGTAACGAAATACAAGTAACTTCGTTACGTATTTAAAATGCAAAATTTAAGTGACTGTATTTCATTTTAAATGGGTGGTAATCAGATTACAGTTCCATCTGAAAAGTGTTTTAGATTACCAAAGTGATTACTTTGAGTTTTAATGTCATTTAAACAGCGATTGGTGATTCTCTGACTCTGACCGTCTGAAAAAGACGAGTTAAGTTTCATGTTTTCCACTGTTTTCATGTTTTGTGAGTCATTGTATAATTCACTCGTCACTGCATCTTTTTCTCACAATTTGTTTTTTTTTTCCTCACAATTGTGAGTTTGCATTTCACAATTCTGACTTCTTTTTCTCAGAATTGCGAGATTTAAACTCACAATTGCAAGTTATAAAGTCAGAATTGGGAGATGTAAACTTGCAATACTGACTTTTTTCTTGCAATTGTGAATTTAGTATGTGAGTTTATATCTCATAATTCTGACTTTTCTCAATATTGACAGTTTATATCTCATAATTCTGACTTTTCTCAATATTGTGAGTTTATATCTCATAATTCTGACTTTTCTCAATATTGCGAGTTTATATCTCATAATTCTGACTTTTCTCAATATTGTGAGTTTATATCTCATAATTCTGACTTTTCTCAATATTGTGAGTTTATATCTCATAATTCTGACTTTATAATTCGCAATTTCAACTTTAAATCACACAATTCTGATGGAAAAAGTCAAAATTGTAAGATAAAAACTTGCAATGACCTTTTTTGTGTTTGTTTCACACTTATTAGAATTCCAAAGTATTCTAAAGTATTTAGATTAAGTTACTAAACTTGAGTAATGTAACGAAATACGTTGCAAATGACTTTTTAAAGCATGTATTTTGTAATCTGTAGTGAAATACATTTTAAAACTAACTTACCCAGCCCTGTTCACAACTGATTACGTCTCACTATTTAAGTTTAAGTATCATCTAGTGCCGACTGTTTCTTCTTTTCAATAGCTCACACAGAAAGGATAAAATGTATTAAAATAGACGTGAGAACTAGTATAATATTAGCCAGTTCTTTCAATAAATGCACAAAATGCTCTTTGTGAATGTATATGCATGCATTATTTTGAAGAAGTGGCAGCAAAAAGGATCATGTGACACTGAAGACTGCAGGAATAACTCAGCTTTGATCACAGGATCAAACTTTTTTCCCAGCGGTACTCTTAAACTGTTTTTCAGCTAAAGTTTTCACATATTGTATAAATTATAAATGTATTGAAATAATTTATATCCTACCAATGACAAAACTAGATGTTCAGTTTTGGTAGTGAACCTTTGAGCTGTGTTTATGATCACTACCATTGATTGTGAAAAATGTATTTTAGGAATGGAATATTATTTTGCAATTTTTTTAGAGGTATAAGACACTAAAGTGACACAGCGACAAGCTAAATGTCCAATTTATGCACATTTTCACAGTGCGCTGGTCAATATCTCAAATAAACTCACTGACCAAGATTGTGAGATGACCAGATCACCCTCATCCCTGCATTCATAATGATCCCAGGAATGATGGAGAGCATTTATACATGACAAAATCACTTCCTTTGAGTGAAAGTGAAATATTCACATTTTCTTTCAACGCTTGCGTGATGATGGAGGTGGAGTGTGCAGGGGGAAAGGTTGAACAACAGACCATATGAATACATTTTTAAAGAGTCACATTTGACATTCACAGCTGGAAACCCAGACTGCATGAGAATAACTCCACTTCATTAACAAGTCTTTGATGAATTCATCTGCACACAATTCGTTTGCAAAGAAGGAGGCGAAAAAGCAGGAATCCATTCAATGTCAATTGTAATAAATCTATATTTAAATGAGAATGCTATCAATTTGAGAAAGTAAGAATGAGAGAAAGGCTTCTGAAGAAACATTAAAAGGGGGGAAAAGTAAAGGTAATAAAACGTCTATATTATATATATATACACACACAGTGGTGTGAAAAAGTATTTGCCCCCTTCCTGATTTCTGTTTTTTTTGGATGTTTGTCACACTTAAATGTTTCAGATCATCAAACAAATTCAAATATAAGTCAAAGATAACGCAAGTAAACACAAAATCCAGTTTTTAAATGAAGGTTTATTATTATGCATTATTAAGAGAAAACAAAATCCAAACCTGAACAAACCTGTGTGAAAAAGTGTTTGCCCCCTAAACCTAATAACTGGTTGGTCCACCCTCAGCAGCAACAACTGCAATCAAGCGGTTGCGATAACTTGCAGTGAGTCTTTTACAGCGCTGTGTAGGAATTTCGGCCCACTCATCTTTGTGGAGTTGTTGTAATTCAGCCACATTGGAGTTTTTTTTATAGCATGAACTGCCTTTTTAAGGTCATGCCACAACATCTCAATAAGATTCAGGTCAGGACCTCTCTAAAGTCTTCATTTTGTTTTTCTTCAGCCATTCTGAGGTGGACTTGCTGTTGTGTTTTAGATCATTGTCTGCAGAACCCAAGTTCGCTTCAGTTTGAGGTCACGAACAGATGGCCGAGGAAGGATTTTTTTGGTAGACAGCAGAATTCATGGTTCCATTTATCACAGCAAGTCTTCCAGATCCTGAAGCAGCAAAACATCCCCACACCATCACACTACCACCACCGTATTTTACTGTTGGTATGATGTTCTTTTTCTGAAATGCCATTTTACTTTTACGCCACATGCAATGGGACACACATCTTCCAAAAAGTTCAACTTTTGTCTCATCAGTCCACAGAGTATTTTCCCAAAAGTCTTGGGGATCGTCAACATGTTTTCTGGCAAAAATGAAACCAGCCTTAATGTTCTTTTTCCTCAGCAGTGGTTTTTGTCTTTGAACTCTGCCATGCAGGGAATTGTTCCCAGTCTGTTTCTTATGGTGGAGTCATGACTGAGGCAAGTGAGGCCTGCAGTTCTTTGGATGTTGTTGTGAGGTCTTTTGTGACCTCTTGGATGAGTCGTCGCTGAACTCTTGGGGTATTTTGGTCGGCTGGCCACTCCAAACCACTGTTCCATGTTTTTTCCATTTGTGGATAATGGCTCTCACTGTGGTTCGCTGGAGTCCCAAAGCTTTAGAAATGGCTTTATAACCTTCTCTAGACTGATAGATCTCAATTACTTTCTTTCTCATTTGTTCCTGAATTTCTTTGGATCTCGGTATGATGTCAAGCTTTTTTAGTCTACTTCACTTTGTCAGGAAGGTCCTATTTAAGTGATTTCTTGATTGAGAACAGGTAATCAGGCCTGGATGTGGCTAGAGAAATTATGTTTTAACAGGTGCGGCAAACACTTTTTCACACGGAGCCATGTAGGTTTGGATTTTGTTTTCCCTTAGTAATAACAACTTTCATTTAAAAAATACATTTAATATCTTTGACAAATATTTAAATATGTTGATTGATCTGAAACGGGGAAGTCAGGAAGGGGGTAAACTATATACACTCACCTAAAGGATTATTAGGAACACCTGTTCAATTTCTCATTAATGCAATTATCTAATCAACCAATCACATGGCAGTTGCTTCAATGCATTTAGGGGTGTGGTCCTGGTCAAGACAATCTCCTGAACTCCAAACTGAATGTCAGAATGGAAAAGAAAGGGGATTTAAGCAATTTTGAGCGCGGCTTGGTTGTCGGGCCGGTCTGAGTCTGAGTATCCGAATAAACTGGGAAAGTCTTCTGTTGAGACATTCAGATGGTAGAGTCAGAATTTGGCGTAAACAGAATAGGAACATGGATCCATCATGCCTTGTGCAGGCTGGTGGTGGTGGTGTAATGGTGTGGGGGTGTTTTCTTGGCACACTTTAGGCCCCTTAGTGCCAATTGGGAATCGTTTAAAAGCCACGGCCTACCTGAGCATCGTTTCTGACCATGTCCATCTCTTCATGACCACCATGTACCCATCCTCTTCTGGCTACTTCCAGCAGGATAATGCACCATGTCACAAAGCTTGAACATGACAATGAGTTCACTGTACTAAAATGGCCCCCACAGTCACCAGATCTCAACCCAATAGAGCATCTTTGGGATGTGGTGGAACGGGAGCTTCGTGCCCTGGATGTGCATCCCACAAATCTCCATCAACTGCAAGATGCTCTCCTATCAATATGGGCCAACATTTCTAAAGAATGCTTTCAGCACCTTGTTGAATCAATTCCACGTAGAATTAAGGCAGTTCTGAAGGCGAAAGGGGGTCAAACACAGTATTAGTGTGGTGTTCCTAATAATCCTTTAGTTGAGTGTATATATATTATGAAGTCATCTGAAGGGCAAGCACTCATTGCACATACTGTAGCCCTTATCAGCAGGAGAAATTGAGCGACATTACGGCACCCCTATTAACGTTAACTGTCTGCCTCCATCTGTAAACAAAACTCAATCGTTACGGCACAATGGCACAAATAAACTGTGGGTGAAAGCTGAGCATAATGCAATGAACTGAAAATCATAAATATATATTTAAAAATAAATGTATAAGCCGAAAAGCCTCTAACACAAACAAAAAGCTTATTGACTTTGTTGTATTTATATACAAGAACTTTATAATACTTATTAACAATAACCATTAACAAGCATTGTAGCAGAGACTGATGATTGAAGCTTATTATATATGTTTGTCAATTTTGACTGTAACAGTGTGTTTTGAGGCAAACAAACGAAATCAGAAATTAAAGTAGGAGCATGAATTCAATTGCATTCACGTTTAAATGAATGTGCAGCTGTGCCATAACCAATTAATGCTTTTTACAAGACCGAAGACAAGAAAACTTCATTAACTTGGTACAAATTGGGGAACTCTCATTTTCAAACTATTAAGATGCCTTTTTTATGTGATAAAAAAAAAAAAAAATGCATCTCATACCAATTATTTATTTATTTACTTTTTTAGCTCTGACACATTTCACGTACAAGGAGCGGAATTTAATATTAAAGCCAAAATTAAAACAGTGTCAAAACCACTAGCGTTTGAGAAATAATCCTCATTTCCTTCTGTCTGTGTCCATTTTCACATGGACAAATCGTCTCTAAAAGGCAGATTATAATCAGTAAGATGCAAATGAGACTGGAAAACCTAAAGGACAGGTCACCACTGCAGAAACCAGGCAATCAAGAAAACCTTCCACACACTTCCGTTTCATTAATGTTATGCAATTTTTAAATAAAATCCTAATCACACTTTCAATTTTAGTTTGTTTGACGGATACCAAAAATGCCTCCTTTTTGCAAACTAGTGTTAGAGACCTTATTATGAGAAGTTTTAAAATAATTTCAGTTCATTATGAAACGGAGAGTTTAGGTAATTACTGGGACACTGTGCTCAGAATATCTTGTTTTTGCAGGTAAAATAGCTAAACCTCTTTAAAACAAAGTAAATCCGCATAAGATTAGTATATTTGATTCCATTCGCAGTTTCTTTCAGCCGTTTTAAGCATAAACCTCATTAAATGTGATATTTTTATTTTCTAGTAGTTATGCAGTGTTGGCAATATAAATCATATATAGAGCGCATTCTTGATTTTCCTTCTTTTTTCTGTATCCATGCTTTCAAACGCAGATTTTGCACTGGTTTTTTTCCACTATGAAAAAATGTGAATGTAAAATAGGCTGATACATCCACATTATACACACATGTGAGTTGTTGTTTTTTTTATTACACTTTTCCATCGAGGCCGTTGTGTGCTTAAAACATACTGAAGATGTGCTTTTAATATTTAGTTTATTATTAATTTGTAAATATGGTCCTAGTATTTAAATAAATGCCCCCCTCCGTCCAACTTTCACCGGTTATCTGCTTCAAGATTCGCTGACATTAGCTCAGTTTGATGAGGGAATGCTTTTAAAAAGTAAAGCTGTGTTTGAAGCTGTGAGATTCTGTGTAGTTTAAACATTTTGCTGCATAATGATGATACTGGATCCATTATTAATGGATGTTCCTCTCTCAGCCTTCAGAGCAACAGACGCTGAGATGGTGTTAACTCTGCTGCATTTTAGCCTTTTCACACAAAAGTTCAAAACTCCCAGAATAGCTCGGCCTGTTTGTTTTTTTTTTATCATAAAATTACATATAATATTGCGTGATACATTAATATATGGCATGATTACTCAAATATATTGTACAATTACAATGACGTGTAAAGATACAACACATTAAGTAATAATAATGAGGCAAAAAATTCGTATAACTATAGTCTTTGTGGGAAGACTTTATTTTACAGTGTCATTGTTACATGTAGTTACTATAACTATAAATTTTTGCATAACTACATGGAACTAACCCTGAATCAAGCCAAACCCCAATCCTAAACCTATAGTCATTGCATATAGTCGCTTAATATTACTCAGTACTACATAATAAATGCATAATAACAGTGTAATAAATGTGTAATAAAGACTGTTATTTTGATGGTCCACTTAAGACATTCCACAACTATAAGTAACTACATGTTAACTAACTCTCAAAGTATTGTTAGAGTTCAGGTTAGAAGAATACATGTAGTAGCAAATTTACTCATAGTCAGTAGAATGTGGAGAGTGTTCGCAGATATTAAGCAGATGGTCTACTTATACTCTAATGAGTAGTTGCATGAAGTTACTTAATGTTAGTAGAATTTCTAAAGTGGACCATTGATATAAAGTGGTACCAGGATGTCAATCAATGCTCTGTTGGTCTTCTTTATATTTATGCTTAACATGAAATGTAATAATTTCAATGATGACAAGAAACTACTATTAAAGTTAGAAATTTTCTTCCATATTGTGACACATATCCGAGTGAAACTGCTTCTCAAACAAGAAAAAATGTAGGGCGGGACTTGATTTTTTTTTTTCCATCGGGAACTGATTGGATCGTTTGCTATTGGTCGATCTCATGTGATTGACAGGTTGTCCTGCCCTCACACCAATAAACATGACATCAGAGAAGAGACGAGATTTTTTTCCTTTATCGGAATGGAACAGGCTTGGTGAAAGGTTTTGGCACTTGCTATGTGAACACACACACACACACACACACGTTGTGTTTTCATGTTTTATGGGGACATTCCATAGGCGTAATGGTTTTTGTACAAACTGTACATTCTGTCCCCCTACACTACCTCTACCCCTAAACCTACCCATCACAGAAAATGTTCTGCTAGTTTAGATTTTCAAAAAAGATCATTCTGTATGATTTATAAGCTTGTTTCCTAGTGGGGACCAACAAAAGGTCCCCGCAATGTCAAGATTTACTGGTTTTACCTACGTTGTGGGGACATTTGGTCCCCACAATGTAAGGAAAACAAGTACACACACACACACACACACACATATAATGAAAAAACATTCATGGACATAATTTGAAAAGGTTAAATAGCCCTGAAAAAATATTGCCACACTTGTATTGTTCGTGGTCAAAATGACCATGTTGGAAATGAATTGGAAGCCGAATTTCATCTAGTGGCAATATTTGGTACTGCACACAAGCAAACTCTTACTGAAAACTCATTTTTTGAGATGCCGACCTCAAATTTGGAGCACGACTTGTTTTGATTTATGACTTTCACAGTTTTAGAATAAAAAATAAACATTTCATATAGTAATCGAGAATGGTACTTTTTCAGTGCATTTGGTGCATTTTTCAGAAGAGAACAGAAGTTGCTGCAAAAGGGAGGGGAAGTCATTTTGATGAAAGATTATGACGGCACATGCATTTCTTAAAAAAAATGATGTGCGCGGATAAAGCATTTATAACAAATACTGCAATATTCCATTAAAAATGCATTAAAAAGGTCACATAACGATCAAAGAGCAATATCAAAAACAATGTCATGAAATCTTTAACATCAGCGACAACAAACAAGAGGAGGAATCTGTAAATATCAGTCTTTTTCACATTACGTTTGATGATTTACCTTTAGTTTCTAGCCACTGTCGTATCTTACCATAGCTCTATAAAGACATTCGTAGTGAAATGTTCTCTAGTGCCAAATAACTGTCAATGTCCAAATTTCTAATAGCAACACATCATGTTCTTATTGATTCAGGAGCTGCCAGGAACTTCATACACAAAGAGTATGTTAAAATATTGAATATTTAATGCAAACCCCCTGCCAACCTCGTGTACATGTCAAGATATTAGACGACAAACCGGCAAGATGTTACCGGGCTGGCCTTGGCTGACTTGCAAATTGTAAAATTCAGATCAGATTCTTAAAATGCCCGAACACAGTCTGAAGGGCCTTGAAAGCAAGATACTGTATGTTTTTAGGAATAATCAAGCTGCCAGTATGCCGTCAATAGAATTTGTTCTTGTCCCGTTGATCTGCTATCAGGGTTGCACCACTAAAACTGCATTAAAAGCTATTCTCTGTGATGACAGACAGATATACACGTATATGTCGGCACTGCCTCGGGCATAAATGAAACGCCAGTGTTGGTTTTAACTGCCATGAGGGGAGAGCATCAGAAGTAATTTGTTGCCTTTCTTTGAATTATTGAATTAATAATACTTACTTTTACTTTTTACTTACACACACACACACACACACACACATATATATATATATATAATTTTAAAAACAGACTTCTCCATTTATTCTTTTATTAATAGAGATAATGCAACCAACACAGCACAATTAAAATAAATAAATAAATAAAAAACATGAAATTGACCCTTCGCAAAGCCCCGCCCCCTTTAGTTACTGTTGCTATGCCGCTCTCACGCCACACATCATGTTCTCACGCAGTGAAAAACACAAATACAGGTTCACTGACAACGTATGAAACAGTTTCATATTTTCAAATATATAATTTTTTTAAGAAGTTTAATCAATAAACAGCGTATAGTGTGTCTTTAATGTGTCGTGAAGCGATCATCTCTTCATACTAGTTCATTTATAGCATCAAATAAGCATGAATGAACATCAGAAGGAATGTTGTTTCAAGCGCGGAAAGACGTGAGGACACACAATTTTTCAAGTTCACCAACGTTAATCAACTAACTCCCCTGACCGCTTTGAGGGACAAAATGGTGGATTATGATTGGTCAGATTCATGACTGTTTGCAACGGGTCAATTAAGTAAATCTTTCTTTTTTGTTCATATGCCAAATGTGTGGACAGTTGGTGTTTATATAAATAATATTATCTCTCACTATGTAGCACTGCAAATGCACAAGGACAACACAATCCAGACACTAATATTACTGTAGGGTAAATAATTACCTCCAACTTAAACTGAGGGGTATATGAGCAGCATGAAACCTGAAAACATGAGCTTTACTGATGGTAAAGGTGTGTGGGGGAATTTACACCAAGATCAAACACTGACCAATCGGAACAGAGTATGCTCTCAGAACGATTTCAGACACGGTGAGAAAAGAGTTGACGACCTTGGATGCATGTAAACCTATTGCAGGAGACTCCAAAACAAAAGCAAATATCAAAATAGGGGCACTTTAAGGGAAATGGAGTGTTAAAAGAGCTGTAATGAAAATCATATGAATTCTATTCTATACGTCGTGATGCGTGAGGAGGTCCTGATTTGAGAAGAAATGCAAAGCGATCATTTAATGTGATGAGGATTGATCTAATGCAGCTGCTGTTTACCAAAGCATTTGGGTTTACACACAGCCAGCAGATGGAGAGAGAAATTACATGTTCTCTTTAGACCGCGCTCAGCTGCTTGGCATGCTTTCAAATAGACAACAACAACATAGAAGAGCACTAAGGGATGTGGATATGTGTGCTTCCTAAAATGACATATTATATGTATATATATATATATATGTATATCCAGGGCTACACAACAGATTACAAAATACATGCTTTAAAAAGTCATTTGTAACGTATTTCGTTACATTACTCAAGTTTAGGAACTTAATCTAAATACTTTAGAATACTTTGGAATACTAATAAGTGTGAAACAAACACAAAAAAGGTCATTACAAGTTTTTATCTCACAATTCTGACTTTTTCCCTCAGAATTGCGTGATATAAAGTTGCAATTTTGAGTTATAAAGTCAGAATTATGAGATATAAACTCGCAATATTGAGAAAAGTCAAAAATATGAGATATAAACTCACAATATTGAGAAAAGTCAGAATTCTGAGATATAAACTCACATACTAAATTCACAATTGCAAGAAAAGAAGTCTGTCATTTCTGACTTTATAATTTGCAATTGTGAGTTTAAATGTCGCAATTCTGAGAAAAAGAAGTCAGTATTGTGAAATGCAAACTCACAATTGTGAGGGAAAAAAACAAATTGTGAGAAAAAGTTGCAGTGACGAGTGAATTATAAAATGACTCACAAACAACAATCACAAAACATGAAAACAGTCAAAGACTGAACTCGGCTTTTTCAGACGGTCAGAGTCAGAGAATCACCAATCGCTGTTTAAATGACATTAAAACTCAAAGTAATCACTTTGGTAATCTAAAACACTTTTCAGATGTAACTGTAATCTGATTACCACCCATTTAAAATGTAACTAATGAAATACAGTTACTATTTTAAATACGTACCTAAGTTACTTGTATTTCGTTACTCCCCAACCCTGTGTATATCTATGTATATATATCTATGCCTAACCTGCTAATCATTTCACAATAATCAGTATGGATACTAACCGGTATCAAACCTCGAACCTATTCTTTAATTTCTGTGCTGTATGAGAGTGGAATGAGGATTTTATCACCATTATTCAGGCCGGATCAGTTGAACTGATATGGACTCTAATCTGTATGCATTAACAGCTCTGGTCTAATTGCTTTTCATGGTACATACTGAGACCTGCTGGCATGAGAGTAGTGTGTGGTCAGAGCTGTCAATTCACCAGACAGTCTGCAAATACTGGCATGGAGGAATAGAATAGTTCCTCTCCTTCATTGTTTTCTAGGGTAAATGTCATAAATTATTACACAGACCTCTGGAATACTTAATATTTGACTTCATTCCACGGTCACACATTTCTGAATAGCGATCGCTGACCTTGAAAACACCTTGAAGCTGACCACTCAGCCGAGAAACAGGTTTCCTAGATAGCTGTGCTCTGTTTCTCTGACGTTTCTTTCATATGACGTATACATATGATAATACAATTATACAGTTTTAGGTCAAAATCCCCCACAGATCATTTTTTATAGCATGTTAAAATGCCACTTTTTGATGATTTGATTATGCGGCAAATTTCCTTAAAAAATGCGACAGAATATATTTTTGCAATTTTAGCTTCCTTGTGGGAGCGTCCGACTCCCATGCTGAAAGACCAGGGTTCGAGGCCCGCTCGGAGCGGGTCGAGTAGGACCCAGGTAGAGGGGTTACATCGGTTCCGTGACCCCGAGGGGAGTGAGGTTTAGGGGGGTGAGTGTAACGGAGGCCAGCTAGGAGCTAATGCTGTGCGAGTAAACCTCACTCCTCTGACCTCAAGAGATGCTCTAGCAACAGATGCTAGGGGTTGGAGTGTCCGACTCCCATGCCGAAAGACCAGGGTTCGAGGCCTGCTCAGAGTGGGTCGAGTAGGACCCGGGTAGAGGTGTTAAATTGGTGCCGTGACCCGGACGGGAGTGGGGCTTGTGAGGGTGACTATAACAGAGGCCAGCTAGGAGTTGCTGTGCGAGTAAACCTCACTCCTCTGACCTCAAGAGATGCTCTAGTAACAGACACTAGGGGCTGGAGCGTCCGACTCCCATGCCGGAAGACCAGGGTTCGAGGCCCACTCGGAGCAGGTCGAGTAGGACCCAGGTTGAGGGGTTACATTGGTGCCATGACCCCGAGGGGAGTGAGGTTTAGGGGGGTGAGTATAACAGAGGCCAGCTAGTAGTTACTGTTTGAGTAAACCTCACTCCTCTGACCTCAAGAGATGCTCTAGCAACAGATGCTAGGGGTTGGAGCGTCCGTCTCCCATGCCGGAAGACCAAGGTTCGAGGCCCGCTCGGAGCAGGTCGGGTAGAGGGCTTACATTGGTGCCGTGACCCGGAGGGGAGTGAGGTTCAGAGGGCTGAGTGTAACTGAGGCCAGCTAGGAGTTGCTGTGTGAGTAAACCTCACTCCTCTGACCTCAAGAGATGCTCTAGCAACAGACACTAGGGGCTGGAGCGTCCGACTCCCATGCCGGAAGACCAGGGTTCGAGGCCCCCTCGGAGCGGGTAGAGTAGGACCCAGGTAGAGGGGTTACATCGGTGCCGTGACCCCGAGGGGAGTGAGGTTTAGGGGGGTGAGTGTAACGGAGGCCAGGAACTCCTCTGACCTCAAGAGATGCTCTAGCAACAGATGCTAGGGGTTGGAGCGGACGTCTCCCATGCCGGAAGACCAGGGTTCGAGGCCTGATTGGAGCAGGTCGAGTAGCAGGTAGAGGGCTTACATTGGTGCCGTGACCCGGAGGGGAGTAAGGTTCAGGGGGCTGAGTGTAACGGAGGCCAGCTAGTAGTTGCTGTGTGGGCCCCGTCCGAATGATGACCAAAACTTTACTGATGAGTTTTATGAAGTTTATTGTACATCACACAACAGATGAAGCGTCAGTTTGAACTGTAATAAAGTGCGTGCTCTCTTTTAAACAAAACCTGTTTTGCAATGTTCCTTTGTATTGACCCTTGTTCACAGAGCAGTCTGGAGTAAAATGATTTGCGAAGTCATAAATGAAGTATATTTGGTGGTGCATTACCTCCCTAAACAAAACTAATCCACAGCGTCGGGAGAAAAAGAAAGATTCTTGTGTTCGCTTTTACATTCAACACCGGCACTGCTTACGAGACACTGTTGATCTGCTCGAGCGAGGAGGTGATGGTGGACACCTGGCGGTGGGTGGAAACTATGCTAATACAGGACTGTCAGTCAGCGGTCATGGGCGGGGCCTGAGCACTATGACGTCATAATCCTCAAAACAGCTAATCGCTTGAGACTGTTGAAGTTTTATGGGGATTAAAAAAAAGGAATGGGTGGATTTTTATCTTTGTAGACTGGTTTATATGCCAACACCATGTAAAAATGAATTTTCCATAATGCGTCCCCTTTTTTATTTTGGTAGAGTGAAGTACAGTTGTATTTGTGTTGAAGTGACCACATATGAAAGCTACTTGTTGCCATCAGAACAGGAGAGAAAGGACATGGAAGAGACGATAACAACAACTGTATTTTATATCAAAGCATCCATTAAGCAGTGGTGTGCTGCTGGGTCTCAGAAAGGAAGATGCTTTCATCTCTCTCCCAGCAACACTGCGGGACTGGAGTAACGGAATAATTCTAAGCAAATCTATATTAGAAGTTAAAATTACAACTATAAGCATTACACAGGGAATTACAGACCTAACCGTACTTTTACTTTTCTCATTCAATCATAATTAAGATCAGGAAACACTCTGCAATACAATGATGGTCTGTTACAGTATCAATTATTTATGAAAATCAAAGCTGCGTTGCATTTCTATTTGAATATACATTATAGATCATGTTGGTTAAATGTACCAACAAGTTGATGTCACTGTTGGCATTTCATTAAAAATAACTCTCAGCCCAATAATAAATCCAACTTTAACAAAGCTACTACACCTCAAATGTATAGAGTCTATAAAAAATTCATTATGGCTGGGAAGTGATCGTTTCTGGTGGGCATAATGATGGCTGTCTCTCTCCATTTCTCTCATCCGTAACCCTTTGGGTCAACAAAAGGGCCTTGGGCATGTGAAAACATACTTAGAAGTACTCTCTTTGTGTGTGTGTGTGTAGGGGAGGGAGTTAAAAAATAATTTTGCCAACGGCAACATTCTGACACACAGCAGCTATTAGGCAGCTTAAGCATCAAATAAAGCACGTCCTTTGTGAAGGGGTCAAAGGGTTGTGTGTAGCTTTCTACATAATGTTTCTGTTGACTCTCAAGAAAAGCTTGAAGTTCCACTCTAAAATATGACAAACAACCTTATTTGGTAATTAATGTAGATTTAATTCCAGAGATGATTACAGCTCATGTGATTAAATTGCCATCATTCAGTAAAGAGGGAAGACCAGAGGCAACAAAGTTCTCTTTCTTTTCTACTAGAGAAAAATTAGTGTAATCATGGTTTCATGCGCCCATGGAACAGTCCTTAAAGGGACAGTCCACCTAAAAATTAAAAATCCATCATTTACTCACCCTCAAGTTGTTCCAAACCTGTATGAATTTAAGTTTTAACGGTTTAGCTACACATATTCTTCAAAATATCTTTTTGAGGGTGAGTAGCCGATGACAGAACTTTCATTTTTGGAAGAACTGTCCCTTCACGATGCTGACAGCTTACAGGCGGAAGGAAACTAATGTCACAGTTCCAATAACTCCAAAACTTAGGATATTAAAGAGACCTTTCCACCAGGAGAAAGACGCCCAGGGTCCCTGATCAGAAACTGCTGATCTACTGGGATGTTCAAGCACAAATATCTCTAGGGTTTACAGAGAATGGTTAGAAGAAGAGAAAATATCCAGTGCGAGTTCAGTTCTTGTTGATGCCAGAGGAGAATGGCCAGACTGGTTTCAGCTGAAAGATAGGCAACAGTATCGCAAATACCCAGCTGAGGTCTGCAAAAGAGCATCTCTGAACGCTGAACACATCCAACATCGGCAGAAAACAGGAACCTGATGCTACAATTCACACAGGCTCACCAAAACTGGACACTAGAAGACTGGAAAAATGTTGCCTGGTCTGATGAGTCTCGGTTTTCTGCTGCAACATTCAGCTGGTAGGGTCAGAATTTGACCTGAACAACATGAAAGCATGGATCCATCCTGCCTTTTACCAGCAGCTCAGGCTGCTGGTGGTGTAATGCTGTGTGGGATATTTTCTTGGCACACTTTCTTGGTCCTCTCAGTTCCAATTAAGCTTCGTTTAAACGCCCCAACCGACCTGAGTAATGTTGCTGGTCATGTCCATCGTTTCATGGCCGTAGTGGACTCATCTTCTGATACTGATTATCTTACAAAGTTCAAATCATCTCAAACTGGTTTCTTGAACATGACAATAACTTCACTAAACTCAAATCGATTCCAGCCACCAAATCTCAATCCAATAAAGCAGCTTTGGGATGTGCTGGAATGAAAGATTCGTATTATGGATGAGCAGACGAAAAATTCTCAGCAACTGTGTGAAGCTATCATGTAAATATGGATGGTTTCTAGGACCTTGTCGAATCTGTGTCATGAAGAATTAGAGTAATTCTGAAGGAATGTATATATATATATATATACATATACACATACATACACACACACACACATTGGAAATATATAGTTTTTAGAGCTTTTTAACATTGAGTTTATCCAGATTGAGCAAAAAACTAGGACTAGTTCGCCAAAGCGATTCAATGGACAGCATCAGTCCTAGAGGCAAAGTTGCTCAGAATGAGGAGTGTGTGAGAAAATGCTTGATACACAATTCTTTACACACGTGAAAAACGCGAAGGCACCCCTGTTTAGCCATTTTCATGTTTTTTTTTGTTTTTTTTTTACTGTTACAGTGCCATCAAGTGGCTAGTTGTCCAATCTTTTTTTTGCACGACCACAGAATCAGCTTCTACATATGTGTGCCAAGTTTGGTAAAATTATCTCATTTCGTTCACAAGTTATAGCCATTTTAGTATAAGTGGCTCCATCCACTTTGAACGTTTTGGTGACCAGAATAGTAAATCGAAATATCAACTTTTTTTTGGATACTTTTTGATAATTGGACTCCAGATATTCTTGTTGAACTGGTTTGGTTCTGATCAGGTCAAAAACCTAGGACTAGTTCGCAATTGTTTTTTTGTTTTTAATACTCCAAAATTTTACCATAAGACACCTATGGTTTATGAGCAATTTCATACTTTTCAGCACGGTAGCGCCCCCGTCAGGCCGATTGGGGCCAGATTTGGTGACGTTGTAGACGGTGTGAGTACTACCAGCCCTCAAAGTTTCAAGTCTCTACGACTTACGGTTTGGTCTGCCTGATCACTTTTAGAACGCTGATCCTTGGAAATTTAACAATTACAGTCTTGAGAAAATTTTTTCAAGATGCCTAACGCACATTATTTCATGAATTATCTAAATGAAAACATAATATCATAAGCTAATCAATATATTTTAGTAAAAAAGAGTGAAAAAAGTTGATCCATCCTTTCTTTCAAACGTAAAAGAGGTCTTCTGCACAAAAACCAAGAGTGATAGGAAACAGAGGCCCATAGACAGACAGACGTACCTGTGAGGTTCTTGAGGCCGAGTTGTCTAAGGCCGAAGTGTCCATCTCGTCTGTAGTTGAGAAAGATGGACAGGGCGTAGCGTCCTTCATACAGTTTCGTGCCACGGATGATCCGCAGGTTCTCCAGAGGAAGATAGTCAAACTGGTTCAGAGCCACCAACACGTACCCCGTCACCTCACGGATAGACTGCGGAGATACAATTATATTTTGTTAGAGACGGTTAAAAATTTAAGCCAAACACATGGAATTGAATTTGTCCGTTTTGTGAAATGTAGCTGAAAGCGAAGATCTCAGAATTTACTCAAATCTATCTCGCGGAACATCATTTTATATCTCTTTAGGCGGAGATTTGTCCTCTACTTTCGGACTCGATGCCCTCGGTCATCACAGCAATTGAGCATCACCAAAAGGACGACTAACGAGACAGCCTTGATATAATTTGAAGAGATAATGGCCCAAGAGAGTGCTGGACCCTCCCTCTCCACACCCACATCAATCATGTTGACATCCAATCACGGTTTCCGACTGCGTGTCATTAGCGGGCGCAGAGGACGGGTCTATTTCATGCAGAAGAAGTGAATGTGATATAGCTGTACTGATCGGACACACACACTGCTGCTGTAGTCAGAGAAATCCATCTGAAGAGTTGATCGGTGACAGCTGACACCTGCCAGTCACGTGCACTGGAAGCCCACTGCTAGAGATCGCTATTATACAGCGGTCATGAATTGAGAAATTAACTTTTACTTGAGCTTTTGATATATAAGAGATCATCGTACTATAAGAATATCCTGTAAGTTTCAGAACTGTGAACTTCCTTGCTTTTATCGACCAGCGAACGACTTGCCCTCGATTAGGTAAAACCCCGCCTCCTCAGAAGAAATCAACACTTACTTCATCATTGCAGCATTAGCCCCGCCCACTGAGATGTTAATGAGACGAGGACGAGAGAAAAACGATACAGGACTAAAATAGCATCACCTTTCAAAGAATCCTAATGCTTGGAATATGGTTATTTATTTTCAACATTGTGAATGTCTCAGTTGAGCTTTATTTATTTGAATTCTTTGGTAAATCAATCGCATTTCGGCACAGGCTTTACAAACAGACTTTTACGATATGGACTCGACAGTAATGCGACAACTGTTTTAATCCCAATGCCTGATCTGATATTAATGATTCATGTACCGTCAGATGTTTGATATGTCGGTAAATCAAACCAGTGACTAAACGCTCAATAATCTGTTAAACAATTATATAAATGGATTCAATTAATAAAGAAAGCGATCAAAGAACGCTCCCTTTACAATCGCTGGAGCTGTCAATCAAACAGCGCGAGTTTATTATTTTTTCAACAAATCTCTTAGTTACGTCACGTTTGCACTGATAGTTACGACGAGAGCATTCGTTAGTGTGCAGAAATTGAGTTGACGAGATCACTATAATGTTCATCACTACAACCTTTCATGCCACCATCTAAATATAATGCCGTAGATCTAAATGTAAGAGCTGTAGAGAGAGCTGTAATAGTAAAAACAACAAGAGAGTAATACTTAGCTATTTCATAGGCAAAGATGTCAGCCAATCACAGCAGTGGGTGTTCACACTGAAGTCTCACAGCGGACACGCCCCTTAAACCAGAGCGTTCAAATAAGAGGGCTAAAAATTTATGTCTAAATTATGACCATTTGTGATGTAAAAAGCGTACTAACATTATAAGTGCAGCACAGGAAACATTATAAAACAATAAAACGACGCACGTCATGATCAATTTAATCGCCAGATTCGGATTTAATAAAATGTCTGCATTTACCTTTAAAGGAATAGTTTGTCCAAACATGAAAATTATGCCATCATTTACTCGTTCCAAACTTGTACGCCGTTCTTTCTTCCGTGGAATCTAAACGAAACATTCTGAAGAATGTCGGTAACCAAAATGTGTCAGTTCCATTGACAGAAAAATTAATGGAAGTCACCGTCATTCCTCAAAATACCTTCTTTCTATTACTATACCATGGTATCCTAGCAAAAAACTACGGTGACCGAGAGAGCTCAACGCGCTGCAAATAAGAAAACACATGCAAATAAAACAAAAACACATGCAAATTAAAAAAAAAAAACGTGATCATCAGTTTGACAACACATGTGCTGCAAATCCTCACAACACAAGCAAACACAAAAACGTGCTGCAAAAAGCACAAAACACAATGGAAATGTTTCAAGGGGACCCCAAAAAGTGACGGACCCTACTTGACAACAGCACAAACTAAAAGGCATTAACTCCATGTATTGTGTTTCACTAACAGAAAAGTGTTTTAATATGTGGCATTGTTGTTCACTCATTAAACTTTAAGAGTGGATGATTTAACAATATTCGTCAATCATCTGTACTAATGTGACGTCCTGGTAACGACCGCCTGAGGCGCTCGACGACCACGACATCTGTGAGCTTCTAGCAAACTGAAAAACACTATTAAAAATAATAAATACATGAAATAATGTACACTTGTTTATTTTTGTATATTTAATGATCGTGAACACATTGTGCACTCAAATGCCGTTCACTATGTAGGGATCAGTGAATGAGTGAAGGGGGAGTTGAACTGCTTTTGGACACAGATAATAAGCAGGTCCTAGTAGGGTCCGTCACTTTTTGGGGTCCCCCTCGAAACATTTCCGTTGTGGTTTGCGCTATTTGCAGCGCTTTTTTGTATTTGCAGCACCTTTTTGTGTTTGCATGCGTTGTGAGGATTTGCAGCACGTGTTGTCAAACTGATGAACATGTTTTTTTTTTATTTGCATGTGTTTTCTTACTTGCAGCGCTTTGAGCTCTCTCGGCCACCATAAAAAACAGCTTTTGGACATACATAATGGTAATTTCCGTTGGATGAAATAACTCTAGTGTGATAATATTGTAGTAGTTTATGTCTGTGTCAGTGTGAAGTTTTAGGATAATTATTATGGAGGAGTTCATTCAATTCAAGTCATCTGTGTTTCAAGTAGTAGTTGTTAGTAGATGAAGTAGTCTAAAATCATGCATATCTCCTAGTGTGGGCAGAAACTAGGATTTCCATTGTTCTCACATGACACGAGAGACAGTGAACAAAGGAGGAAGTCTGTAATCAGTGGTTAGCTTGATTATACCTTTCATACAGGCTGACTGATGAAGAACAAATAACGCATCAAAGCACCACGCTATAGAAAATAAATTAATAACCCTATTTTTTAGTGCAGCACTAAATTGCAAAGGGGGGAAAAGAACGTGCCAGATGTTTTGCACCAATGCTTTCTCTTTTATACTATTTGCACATTTGCTAATAAGCTCAAACGCGTGTTCAGTAACATCCACCAGTGTCACTAAAGAAACCCACAGCAAAATAACACATTTACAAATATTATTAGACAGGAATTTAGATACAGATCAAAAAATGATGAAATGAAGACTACAAAAATGCTTTATTAAAATAAATAAATTAATTAATTAATAAAACACTACATAGCTGGTTGAGTTATTGATAAGCTTACTTCAACCCATCAAGCCGATGAAATATTAAAGAAATATAATTAAAATATTTAATAACAAGAACTGCATCAACAACAATTCAAAAGTTTTATTTTTTTTTAATTAAGAAATTTTATAAAGCAAGGTTTGCATTTGAAATAAATGCTGTTCTTTTGAACTTTATATTCATCGGAGAATCCTGAAAGAAATATTAGAATAAGTGACACAAATGTTTTCTACATTGACGATAGTAAGAAGAAATTATTATAAAATTTTTCAAGCATATTAGAATGGCTTTGTCAGCAATACTACACATTTTACATTACTTTCAAAACCGCAACCCTTCAGACTTTTAGCTCAAATTGCATTGCACAGCTCTATCAATCACAGTTCTGATGCTCTCTCACACATTATACAACTTTATTTTTCCTGGAGGCATCGTTCAAATGTTACATTTGTGTGTAAATTGTAAAAAAAGACTATGTCATGGAGTCTGATTTCATATTTTCATCTTCACATTCATCACGCTGATGTCCATGTACTTCCTGAAAAAAATAGAGCCAGCATGAGTCAGTCTCTCCACCTGGAAATGAGCTGGGAAACAAAGTGAACAAACTGAGCAATTTTTTAAAGTCAAGAATAAATGGGCAAATTATTCTGAAATGAGTCCAATTATAAATGTTTGGCAAGGTTTTGTCCACCAAAAACAGTCTTAAAGTTACCATGAAATCAAAACTGACAAATCTTTTTTTGTGTGTATCAGAAAAAAAAAAAAAAAAAAAAAAAAAAAAAAATATATATATTTTTTAATTTTAATTTTTTATTTTATTTATTATATTTCATTTGTATTTTTATTGTTATTTTATTTGTATTTGTATTTTTTATAATTATATATATATATATATATATATATATATATATATATATATATATATATATATATATATATATATATATATATATATATAATTACTTATTCCAGTGATCAGTTTTCAGGGTCACATGATAATCATTCTGATATGATAATTTGATGCTCAGAACAAACATCTCTCTCTCTCTCTCTCTCTCTCTCTCTCTGTCTCTCTCTCTCTCTCTCTCTCTCTCTCATATATTTACAAGAAACTTTGATACTTTAAAATTTATACAAAAGTAAAAATTTTGTAACTTAAATTTCTGTACTATCTGTACTATATTTCTGTACTATATCCCCATTGGTCAATTTAATATGCCCTAGCTTAAGAAAATAATTAATTTCATATATATATATATATATATATATATATATATATATATATATATAAATGAATTCACATTTATGGGTGGCTTCTTCATAAGCTAATACTAGGCTTCAGCTTCAGAGCTCATGGCCTTGAAATGTTAATAAGATATGATTTGTATTACTTAATTGAGATCTTTTACCACCCTAGTAAAAAAAAAATAAATAAAATAAAATCTATTTACTTCATAGTATTCATCCTTCAAGTCCATTAACATATTTATTGACATAACACTTAAGACCTACTGATATAATATTTATTTGCCGTATTTCTTATAGGGTTGCAGGATATTGTCTGTTTATTAGTACTTATAAAGCACATATTAATGCTTTATTCTGTATGATCTTATTCTACATTCTTAATCCTACCCAATATCTAAACCTAACAACTACCTTACTGACTATTGATGAGTAGTAAATTAGGAGTTTATTGATGGAAAAGTCGTAGTTAATAGTTTATATGTGTTCCCTATTCTAAAGCGTTAGATCTTTGAATAATGTCAGTCTTTAAATGCAAGATATTTAAACTGTACCTACTTGAATAGTGCATTTTAGCACGATCAGATTGACCTCGGTGTGTTTATTCGGACCTCAGCACTTCCACACAATTAAAGAGCATTAAGTACAACAATAGTTATTCCAGTTTTAACAGACTTTGCATATTTTCATAAATATGCAAATGTATACTTAGCACAAAATAAATGCATTCCAAATACATTTGAGTATTTTTTACAGTTATAGTTGATGTATTATCTCACACAACAACCAAACATCACTGCAGTTTGAATTTTAGCCTTGGATCGAATAGTATGCGAAAGAAAAACATAGTGCAAACACGGTATTACTCGAGGTGAGGTTGAGCGAATGCGGTGATGATAAAGCCGAGCGGGCGGCAATCACTCGCTCTGCATCGCAGCCCAAGAGCAAACAATATAAATGTCAATGTTAAATACAATCTATTTGTTCCACTTTAGCAGCAGGTGACATAACAACACATGTGCTTGATCAAAACCAGCTGTGACAGGGTAGATATTAAAAATCCATGCGGAGAAAGTATTCAGTGGAACAGCTGAAGATCACGAACAAAGGAGGATTCACCAAACCCTCATTATAACACTTGGATTCCTTGTTTCCTTCACTCGTTCGTCGTGCGCTTCTCACGTCTGTTTACATCAGAGCGCGCGCTTTCATCCTCGACGGAGCGTACAGCGGTGTCGTATGGCAAGCCGCTTTGACTTTTATTCATTTTCAGGATGTGAACTTGTGATATCAACAATTTCATTTTCACTAGTTAAAATGTTAATTCTTGATATCAGGAATTACATTTCCTCTAGTAACAACATTAATTCTTGATATCAACAATTCAATTTACACTACTATAAACTATAATTGCTGATATCTGTAATTGTATTTTTACTAGTGAAATCTCGCCATTGGCTGCCATTCAAATTCAATTGTTGACATCAAGAATTCATTTCTTACTAGTTGAAATTCCAGTTTCACATTTCAGGAATACAATTCTTACTAGTAAAAATGATCATTTTTGATATCAACAATTACATTGTTACTAGTGCAAATGTCTACTCTTGATATCAACAATTACTAGTAAAAATGTTCATTTCTGATATCTGAAAATGAATTCCTGATATCAATATAATTTCTGATATCTAAAACGGCTTTCTTACTAGTAACAATCACATTCATGATATCAGAAATGAACATTTTTACGAGTAAAAATTCAATTGTTGATATCAGAAATTTGCATTTTTACTAGTAACAATGTAATTATTGATATCAAAAATGATGATTTTTACTAGTAAGAATTGTATTCCTGATACGTGAAACTGGAATTTCAACTAATAAGAAATTAATTCTTGATATCAACAATTCAATTTCTACTAGTATAAACTATAATTGTTGATATCAAGAATTGAATTTTTACTAGTGAAATCTCGCCATAGGCTGCCATTCAAATTCAATTGTTGATATCAAGAATTCATTTCTTACTAGTTGAAATTCCAGTTTCACATTTCAGGAATACAATTCTTACTAGTAAAAATGATCATTTTTGATATCAACAATTACATTGTTACTAGTGCAAATGTCTTTTCTTGATATCAACAATTACTAGTAAAAATGTTCATTTCTGATATCTGAAAATGAATTCCTGATATCAATATAATTTCTGATATCTAAAACGGCTTTCGTACTAGTAACAATCACATTCATGATATCAGAAATGAACATGTTTACTAGTAAAAATTCAATTGTTGATATCAGAAATTTGCATTTTTACTAGTAACAATGTAATTATTGATATCAAAAATGATGATTTTTACTAGTAAGAATTGTATTCCTGATACGTGAAACTGGAATTTCAACTAATAAGAAATTAATTCTTGATATCAACAATTCAATTTCTACCAGTATAAACTATAATTGTTGATATCAAGAATTGAATTTTTACTAGTGAAATCTCGCCATAGGCTGCCATTCAAATTCAATTGTTGATATCAAGAATTCATTTCTTACTAGTTGAAATTCCAGTTTCTCATATCAGGAATACAATTATTACTAGTAAAAATCATCATTTTTGATATCAACAATTAAATTGTTACTAGTAAAAATGCAAATTTCTGATATCAACAATTGAATTTTTACTAGTAAACATGTTCATTTCTGATATCATGAATGTGATTGTTACTAGTAAGAAAGCCGTTTTAGATATCAGAAATTATATTGATATCAGGAATTCATTTTCAGATATCAGAAATGAACATTTTTACTAGTAGCGATTTAATTGTTGATATCAAGAATAGACATTTGCACTAGTAACAATGCAATTATTGATATCAGAAATTTGCATTTTTACTATGTAATTTTTGAAATTAAAAATGATCATTTTTACTAGTAAGAATTGTATTCCTGATATGTGAAACTGTAATTTCAACTAGTAAGAAATGAATTCTTGATATCAACAATTATAGTTTATACTAATGGAAATGTAATTCTTGATATCTAGAATTTAATTATTGATATCAAGAATTGAATTGTTGACATCAGGAATTAACACTGTTTCAAGTGGTAATGTAATTCCTGATATCAAGAATTAACCTTTTAACTAGAGAAAATTGATTTGTTGATATCAAGAATTCATATCCTGAGAATGAATAAAAGTAAAAAATGGCTTCCCATTGATGGGAAAAGAATTCTTAAAATGCATTTTAAAAATCTGAATAATTAGGGATTAATAGTTATTTATCTGCATGTTAATTATCGTGATAGATCGTAGTACCGGCACATGTGTAATAAAATACTTAAACTGCCATTTGTTAAAAGTCGGCATGAAATGGAAATTCACCGTATCTATTTTCTTAATACAAATGGAAGATTTTGTTGTGAACAATTCATCCATGCATATGTTTCTTTCTTTTTTCACTTGTTATCCTCACAATTCCCCAAAATGTCAACTGGATTTTCCGGTGAAATGACACTCTTCCCTCTGGCGATGTATGCCCGACTTTGTAAACGACTTTCTTAAACCAGCCCCCTTTTCACAATCAACTGCAAATTCAGATCTTCGGTCTCCGCCCTACACCCCCCCCCCCTTCCAATAATCCCTTTAATTTGGATGTACATCCCAATATGCAAGAAATGATCTGTTGCTAATTCCATTACATAGTCTTTAAGATCCCATCAGTCTCCCTTAAGGAACAAAAAAAAAAAAAAAAAAAAAAAAAACTTGACACACAATAATATACTTCTTGTTTGTGGACACACACACACACAAAACGCCTGAGGTTGCTTTAAACAATTATGAATGCACAATGGATGTGATTTAAATTGCTCGCTTAAAGGGTCAGTATTTCCCCTTGTGATGCAAGGAAAGATGGAGCCTTATTCAGATAAATGGTGATCGTTCAATTATAATTCGCTTTTATAGCCATACCTTTTAATATAATGGCAATCATGGGAATTCCTGGTGCCTGTAATTGCTCTCAGGAAATTATTTCACCTCTGAGACCTTGCCACAGTGCTGTGTCGTATCTAATAAGAAACTGCGGAGGCTAGAATGAGAAACAACAGTGGCTTTCTAAAATAGGACAGAAGTTATTACTAACTGCTGATACGTGATCAGTTCTGCCCTTTACTTTCAGAAAGGTTAAGATTAAGTGCAAGCGGGTCAGAAACTGGCACTATAATACGGTTCGAGCAGGGACACAATTAAGGCCTTTATTTTATTTCCACGTTAGCTTATGCGACGTATCAGGACTACACAACCGCTGTGTGCAGAACTCAACACTGTCTACTATCTACATGACAATTCAAAAGTTTTGAGATTTTCCTGAAAGAAGTGTCGGTTGCACTTTATTTTACAGTACGTGCACTTACACCACACTTGCCTAAGAGAGTACTGGTTAATGTTAGGTAACTGCATGGGTTAAGGTTAGGATTAGTACATAATTATTACCCAGCTATTGTAATTACTATAATAAGCAAATAGTATGTACATGGGGAACTGGACTGTAAAATAAAGTGCTACCGAAGTTTCTTATGTTCATGCATCTATTTGATCAGAATACAGTAAAAACAGTAATATTGAGACATATTGTTACAATTCAGATGTTTTCATTGTTTTAAAAATTCCATTTATTCCTGTGATGGAATTTTCAGCATCATTCCTCCAGTCTTCAGTGTCACATGATCCTTCAGAAATCATTGTGATATGATGATTTGATGCTCAAGAAACATTTATTATTATCAGTGTTGAAAACAGTTGCTTCATATTTTTGAGAATACTAGGATACATTTTTTCCAGGATTCTTTGATGAATAGTATGGAGCCCCACAAATCCCATGCAGGGAAAAATGTAAATCGTGCCCACGAATTACTATTTCGTTACTTCAATTTGCTAAATCATGCACACGAATTTCTATTTCGTTCCTTCGATTTTCTAAATCGTGCACACGATTTACTATTTCCTTCCCTCGATTTGCTAAATCGCACACACAATTTACTATTTCCTTCCCTCGATTTGCTAAATCACGCACACGATTTACTACTATCTACTTCTATTTTTTTCCTGTCATGTGTGGGGCTCAATAGAATTGAAAGTTCAAAAAAAAAAACTCTTTACATTAACATTAGAAATCTTCACTGTAACTTGTGATCACTTTAATGCATTCTTGCCGAATAAAAGTATTCATTTCTTGAAAAAAAAATACTGACCCTAAACTTTTAAACAGCTTTTCTAAAGCAAAATTAATGCATTATAGATTCAAATGAGACAGAGACCCAACTAACACAGCTGATTCTAGAACACTATGTCTTAAAATGTGACACAGCACATGCAAATGGTCATTTTCTACTGAACTTTCTATTGCCTGATGTTAGATGAGAGCATCACAATGTGGATTGCTTCATCTGTGAAGAATATATGCAATGCTGCCTATTTCAGCATATATTAGAATATGCTTTTGATTAAGATTAAAACCAAGCCAATGTATAGCCACACCACCATGCATGGACTCTAATAGTACAGGACAAGCTGTTGGGCTTCAGTTGCCAGAAACATCTCCAACATCAGCTCACCTCAGTCATCCGTCCATCTGTTTACCCACTAATAAGAACACAACTCCACACCGCTGCAGGGCACTGGACACAGAACTATCCATCATACGCTTCGGTTCATCGTGACCCTATCTATCTATCTATATATATATATATATATATATATATATATATATATGGCCTTTGCATTAGCACAAGCTGAAGAGTTTAACAAGCACAGGTCTGTGCTCGAAGAAACATCCTTGAAATGATACAAATATTACCCCGTGAAAGTGATGTATGAAAAAAAAAATCAGGAAAGTAATAATAATCGACTTGGAAATCCTAGGCTGGATAGCAATAATGGTCCACCCAGCAGGCTTGTTTCTTGTAACATCTGAAGAATGGAATTGTTAGAAAAACATTTTTTTTTTTTTTTTACTGCCAGTGAATTATTACTTCCCAAACTTAGTGAGCTGCCCAGTTAGACACTGCAGTTCAAAGTCCTAAACGGGAGGAGACTTCGAAATATAGCTTAGATACTTTAGATACTCCCCCCCCCCCCATGTTTCCTTTGCAGGCAAGGCAATCCCAAAATGCACTGCTGCAAAAATGCAAGATTTTACATATACACTAAAATGATGATAATATTATAATACGGTAATGTTTTGAAATTCTAACGGACTGCTTTCTATTTGAAAGTATTTTAAAATTTAATTTATATCCAGTGATCAAAGCTGAATTTTCAGCATGATTCCTCCAGTCTTCATGGTCACATGATCCATCAGAAATCATTCTGATATGACGATTTGCGGCTCAAGAAACATTTATTATTTTTATGTTTTTTGTGGATTCTTTGATGAATATAATATGCTATACGGACAACTTGTAATATGAATATGTAAGTTCAATAGAACAGGATTTATTTTAAATAGAATTTTGATCGTTAATGTAACCTTGGTGAATAAAAACATCAATTTCTTTAAAAAAAAATATTACTGACATCAGACTTTTGAACAGTAAAAGTAAATGTGAAAATAATATAACAAAAAGAAATTCATACATGTGTATATAAATGTCTAAATAAATAAAAAAATGTACATTTTATTTAATTATATAAATTGACTGTTCGCAAAGCCCCGCCCCCTTTAGTTACTGTTGCTATGCCGCTCTCACGCCACACATCATGTTCTCACGCAGTGAAAAATACATCGCGGAGCAAAGAGGACACTGACGACGTATGAAACAGTTTCATATTTAAAATATCATAATTTTTTTTAAGAAGATTAAACAATAAATAGCGTCTAGTATGTCTTTAATGTGTCTTTTAGCTCCTCGTGAAGCGATCATCTCTTCATACTAGTTCATTTATCGCAATAAATAAACATGAATGAACATCAGAAGTAATGTTGTTTCAAGACGTGACGACACACAATTTATCAAGTTCACCAACGTTAATCTACTGACTCCCCTGACCGCTTTGAGGGATAAACTGGCGGATTCGGGGTTATGATTGGTCAGATCGCCTGTCAATCAAACTGTTTGTGAAGATTTTTTTTATGCCCCTATACAACATTGTGAAGAGGTTGATTCATCCTCAGCAACATGTTAACGTCAAACGCTCTGTTCACACCTGGTATTAAGATGCGTTTTGGTTGATCGGGTCACAAGTAGACGAGGGAAACACATTCCCGTTTGCCACCTGAGGAGGTGATTGACCGTGGACAAACATTTTAGACCCTGTTTACACCAGCGTTGTTCACTTGTGATCCGATGGACCAAAGTGCATCTCAACACCAGGTGTTAAACGTCTTAGAGTCGACTGTAAGCAGAGTCTCTTGGTATTTGAGTCGCTGCCTGTCCAGAGGGTCACTCATGAGGATCCAGCTCCGTTTGGATGCTGTCACAGAAGCCTATATTGGCGCCACGCAGCAAAGCGGCTCACTAAATGTTGGCACAGATCCATTGTGTCACATAAACAGGGCCTTTGGACCGGTAAACTAGTGAAAAGGCCGACCAAATCATGCTGTGACGGTCAGAGTTCTGCAAAGATTAACACAAAAATGTATATTTATGAATTTTTTTTAGAATATAAGGATTCCGTGTAGCTATTTATAGACTAACTTGGCTGAGTCAGGCTGAATTACCATAGTAAAGCAGAATCATAGATTCATAGTTTGGGGAAAATGAGGAACATCTATTCAGTCTATGAACAATTATATGGTTAGTTAGCACTACAAAATACTACAGAAAGATCTCATTTAGCCTAAATAATACTACTCTCTAAAAATGCTGGGTTAAAAATGGACAAACCTGGGTTGTTTTAACCCCGTGGTTGGGTTAAATGTTCCCCACCCTGCTGGGTAGTTATATTTAACTCAACTGGTTTGGTTTAGAGTTAGTTACTTGTAATAATGCATAATTTACTGTTATTACTATAGTAAGTACTTGTAGTAACATGTAATTACATCATATTATAATAAAGCATGAACCAGGTTATTGCTGTAGAAACAGAAACATGTATTCAGTCTCAAAATATAACTTGCATTTGAACATCTACTGTTTCTATGCACAATTACACGGTTAGTAAGCTTTATAAAATACTATACTTTAAAAATGCAGCGTTAAAAACAGACAAAACCAGTGATTGGGTTGTTTTAACCCTGGGTGGTTTTATTTAACTCAACTAATGTTTAATGTCTTACTCGCTTAAAATGAGCCCAAAATATGTGGTGAATTAGCATTTATTAACATGTTTAATAAATGAATAATTTTAATGAATAAGACTTAAGTTTATTGAATTGCTTAAATGTTCACCTTTTGATTATTGTTGTTTCGTGTAGTCTGATTTTTAATTTCCAACCTATTTTGGGTTCATTTTAAGCCAGCTATACAGTCATTTTTAAACAAAAGTTGGGTTAAATAAAACACCTAAAGACATGCAACCCAACCAATGGGTTAAAACAGCTCAATCACTCAAAAAAAAAAACATTTTTTGAGTGAATCATGGGGTAAAATAACAATGCTAAACATTTTACAATATAATGCATGTAAATCTTTGTGAAATTAATTACCTTGTGATTTTTAAATCACCAAACAATGAACAAAGGCACACAATCGTGCATGCATCTTCGAGCAATGATCAAAACACGACTACAGCTCAAACTGCTGCGGCGATGAGTTAGTGAAGAGCAAGCCTTAACAAATGAGTCACTTAAAGCGGCCCGCACTGAACCTGCCCAAACCTCTCACAGTGACAGAGTGATAATGAGGCAGAGCTGTTAGCCCATCACACTGATTAATACTTCCTCCGACAGACCTCCTCTCACTCTGGACAGTATATCACTGAAAAACCTTCGACTCCATTTTATTCTAGTGTGAAAATGCAGGCTGTCTAAAACCGAAGAGCACAAATCCAGGAGTCGAGAGGCTTTTTGTCTCTCTCAGCAGCAACATTACAGGCTCCGTTTAAATTCTCTTGTGAGCGCGCAAGTGGCCCTTACGCCGAGTCACGCGGAAAGCTGTAGATAGGAAGGGATGCGGAAAACATAAATAGATGTGTTGAGAATTGAGACCGCATGAAAATGCATTCCTGCACGCAGCCGTCAACACCAAGGGTTCGATTCCAATGAACTGGCAAAATGTTTACCATGAATGCAATGGATACTTTGGATAAAAGCATCTGGCAAATGCATACATTTCTTGTTTCCCGAACGCGGTTTTCTTTTATGTCCTTTCCTGTTGATGAGGGAAGAATGAATGGGGCACTTCTTTTAAAATAGCCAGGGCTGGATTGGTTACTTTTAAAATGTATTTAACTACAGATTACAAAATACAGGCTTTGTAACGCATTTCGTTACATTACTCAGGTTTAGTAACTTAATAAAAAAAATACTTTGGAATACTAATAAGTGTGGAACAAACACAAAAAAGGTCATTGCAAGGTTTTATCTCACAATTCTGACTTTTCCCCTCAGAATTGTGTGATATAAAGTTGCAATTGTGAGTTATAAAGTCAGAATTATGAGATATAAACTCGCAATATTGAGAAAAGTCAAAATTATGAGATATAAACTGACAATATTGAGAAAAGTCAGAATTATGAGATATAAACTCGCAATATTGAGAAAAGTAAGAATTATGAGATATAAACTGACAATATTGAGAAAAGTCAAAATTATGAGATATAAACTCACGATATTGAGAAAAGTCAGAATTATGAGATATAAACTCACGATATTGAGAAAAGTCAGAATTATGAGATATAAACTCACAATATTGAGAAAAGTCAGAATTATGAGATATAAACTCACAATATTGAGAAAAGTCAGAATTATGAGATATAAACTCACGATATTGAGAAAAGTCAGAATTATGAGATATAAACTCACAATATTGAGAAAAGTCAGAATTATGAGATATAAACTTACGATATTGAGAAAAGTCAGAATTATGAGATATAAACTCACGATATTGAGAAAAGTCAGAATTATGAGATATAAACTCACAATATTGAGAAAAGTCAGAATTATGAGATATAAACTCACAATATTGAGAAAAGTCAGAATTATGAGATATAAACTCACGATATTGAGAAAAGTCAGAATTATGAGATATAAACTCACAATATTGAGAAAAGTCAAAATTATGAGATATAAACTCACAATATTGAGAAAAGTCAGAATTATGAGATATAAACTCACGATATTGAGAAAAGTCAGAATTATGAGATATAAACTCACGATATTGAGAAAAGTCAGAATTATGAGATATAAACTCACAATATTGAGAAAAGTCAGAATTATGAGATATAAACTCACAATATTGAGAAAAGTCAGAATTATGAGATATAAACTCACAATATTGAGAAAAGTCAGAATTATGAGATATAAACTCACGATATTGAGAAAAGTCAGAATTATGAGATATAAACTCACGATATTGAGAAAAGTCAGAATTATGAGATATAAACTCACGATATTGAGAAAAGTCAGAATTATGAGATATAAACTCACAATATTGAGAAAAGTCAGAATTATGAGATATAAACTTACGATATTGAGAAAAGTCAGAATTATGAGATATAAACTCACGATATTGAGAAAAGTCAGAATTATGAGATATAAACTCACGATATTGAGAAAAGTCAGAATTATGAGATATAAACTCACAATATTGAGAAAAGTCAGAATTATGAGATATAAACTCACGATATTGAGAAAAGTCAGAATTATGAGATATAAACTCACAATATTGAGAAAAGTCAGAATTATGAGATATAAACTTACGATATTGAGAAAAGTCAGAATTATGAGATATAAACTCACAATATTGAGAAAAGTCAGAATTATGAGATATAAACTCACGATATTGAGAAAAGTCAGAATTATGAGATATAAACTCACAATATTGAGAAAAGTCAGAATTATGAGATATAAACTGACAATATTGAGAAAAGTCAGAATTATGAGATATAAACTCACAATATTGAGAAAAGTCAGAATTATGAGATATAAACTCACGATATTGAGAAAAGTCAGAATTATGAGATATAAACTCACAATATTGAGAAAAGTCAGAATTATGAGATATAAACTCACGATATTGAGAAAAGTCAGAATTATGAGATATAAACTCACAATATTGAGAAAAGTCAGAATTATGAGATATAAACTTACGATATTGAGAAAAGTCAGAATTATGAGATATAAACTCACAATATTGAGAAAAGTCAGAATTATGAGATATAAACTCACGATATTGAGAAAAGTCAGAATTATGAGATATAAACTCACAATATTGAGAAAAGTCAAAATTATGAGATATAAACTCACAATATTGAGAAAAGTCAGAATTATGAGATATAAACTCACGATATTGAGAAAAGTCAGAATTATGAGATATAAACTCACGATATTGAGAAAAGTCAGAATTATGAGATATAAACTCACAATATTGAGAAAAGTCAGAATTATGAGATATAAACTCACAATATTGAGAAAAGTCAGAATTATGAGATATAAACTCACAATATTGAGAAAAGTCAGAATTATGAGATATAAACTCACGATATTGAGAAAAGTCAGAATTATGAGATATAAACTCACAATATTGAGAAAAGTCAGAATTATGAGATATAAACTTACGATATTGAGAAAAGTCAGAATTATGAGATATAAACTCACAATATTGAGAAAAGTCAGAATTATGAGATATAAACTCACGATATTGAGAAAAGTCAGAATTATGAGATATAAACTCACAATATTGAGAAAAGTCAGAATTATGAGATATAAACTCACATACTAAATTCACAATTGCAAGACAAAAAGCCAGTATTGCAAGTTTATATCTCCCAATTGCAAATGCAAACTCACTATTGTGAAAAAGTTGCAGTGACGAGTGAATTATAAAATGACTCACAAAACATGAAAACAGTCGTGGATCATCAGGTCATGACAGGACAGTTCAGTTGACAGTTGGGCAATTTTTTTATATAAATTCAGTCATTTTGTCTTGTTCAGGACAGAACTAAATAAAAACAACAACATTTTTATGAATGTTAATGAAACTGAACTCGTCTTTTTCAGACGGTCAGAGTCAGAGAATCACCAATCGCTGTTTAAATGACATTAAAACTCAAAGTAATCACTTTGGTAATCTAAAACACTTTTCAGATGGAACTGTAATCTGATTACCACCCATTTAAAATGAAACACAGTCACTCA